>UZAE01012513.1:15032-38803 GCA_900617975.1 Rodentolepis nana | reverse complement strand
CTCCCCTAGACCTTTTTTCGATTTGTTGTTCCTCTTCCTCTGTGAAGCCTGAAGTCAACTAAAGGGCTAATGATAACTATCATAAAGCCTGCCATTTGATATAAAATAAGTACGGTATATAACCGTATTAGGCCAGAAGGACCTGTGGTGAGGGTTCAGATGACAATTTGTAGCTTTAGGGCATTAAAAGAGTAGTAAAGTTTAGTAAGGTTATATGACAGATGACGCTTCAATTAGGAGCTTAGTGATAAACTCATGGCGATTGAGAAGGCAGTTTCATAGAGTAAAAGGGAACTATTGAAAGTGTAATAAATGGTCAGAATGAGGGAAGAAGGACCTGGTGTGTGTGGTGGGTAGGGGGGGGGGGGGGTGAGGAGGTATAGAAACGTAAACGCAGTTGAGTCAAAGTTTTGAATTCGAATTTCGCAACTTTCACGAAGTGGGTTGTTAAAGTTCCAAATTATAGTTCCACTAATCGTGATCCGGTTTAGAGCAAAAGCTCGTCTGCGAGGTTCAATAAAAGTCTTTTATTTCTTCAAGTGATGGAGGGAGTAAAATGTTCCTACGTAACATTCAGCAGCTTACAGTCGTAGCATAATAGAGATAGGGTAGCTGAAAAATTCTAACTGGGCTCCTTGACTAAAGCCTATCCGTGAATGAATGCAAATCATCTTCATGATATCGAAGCTTAAAGATAACAGCACCGCCGGACACCAATACAGAGTATAAAGCATACGGCCCAGGGCTTTGTTCTGGTGAAGTCTTGAGTCTCCCCCCAAGCCTACATTGACGTTTGAACTTTCTTCCAATCAGACCTTGAAGTAGGTCAGTACTCACTGAAAATTAGAATGACACAAAACCTCGTCCTTAAAGTAAATACCTCCACTCCTACCTTCTTGCTTTTAACTGCAGAACTAGTGGTTAGGGCTACCTTGGCCCCCCCCCCCCCCCCCCCCCGCCCTGCCTTTTGAGGCAAGACGCTTTGAAACCACTTCCCTCCCACTCGCCCCCTCCCCCCACATTAATCAATACTTGGCTTCCCCACAAGAGGCTCTCTCTCTCTCTATAGGTCCATAACTGGATATAGAGGCAGATAGGCAAAAGTATATGACATCGCTGAAGGGTTGTTGAAATCGCCTTAGTTTGCCTAAACGTCTTCTCGAGGGATGCGCATCCACTCCAAGCATGCACTGCCATTGAACTGTTTAACTAATCGATGCTAACTGTAGAACTGACAGGATAACACGGTCATATAAATGGTACCTTCAGAAGAAAAGAGTAAAATTAATAGATAAAAAGTGGCAAAAGTTTTCGCAAATTTCACACTCTCTCTCACCCTTCAATGTGTTAGAACGTGAATAGCTTTACACCTCCTTTACCAATTCATATACCACCCCCGTAAATAATCATGCTTATTAATACCTTCGTAATGCATTTAAGCAAAGCTAGCCCATTTCATTGTTAGTATATTAATCTCATAGGTATTATCTTACAAATTGTTTGCACTACTAATAAATCGATGGTTCTGTAAAAGATGGTGGCAATTTAATTCTCATTATTATTAAATGCAAGTAAGAAGTTCGTGTGGGGTACAAAGTGGATCATAAATTTCACCTAATTGTAATGGTCATAAAGAAAATGCTTATATTGTTAATGCCAGAGCATAACGTAAGACGCCATAAAGGCGAGAGAAAAATTGTTCAGCTGGCAGCCGCCTCCCAAGAGGAACAAGAAAATTAAAACTCTCATTCTCCCTCCAACTTCGAAAAGGACATTCTAATAGATCATGTCACGTCGGTGGTACACGGGGGGATTGCACACAAAGAGGAGTAATTGGAAATTCGACTTTCTTTTTTCGTCAGATGCTTAAAAAATAAAATATCTCACCTATGAAATGGGTGGGGGGGGGGTTGTTTCACGTGCCTTCAAACACGACCACAAGACGGATCATATCACTTTTTGATCAAATCACGCACTTAGAATTCTCAGTATAACAAGTAAGCGTTCGCGCGACTACTATGGCCAACAAACCCATGTTTCCTAATGAAAAACTCCCTGAGTTCAATGAATTGTAAAGCAGTGGGGCTTGAGCGTATTCTGAAGTATTCTGAAATAAAGTTTATTGATTTCAAATGGCAGGCATTTTGATAGTTATCATTAGCCCTTTAGTTGATAGTTATCATTAGCCCTTTAGTTGACTTCGGGCTTTAGAGAGGAGGAGGAACATCAAAATGGCAAAAAGTCGAGATTGATAGTTATCATTAGCCCTTTAGTTGACTTCGGGCTTCACAGTAGGGAAGAACATTAAAGTGAGAAAAATTCGACAGGGGAAAAGAAGAGTGATTCACAGATGTAAAAGGCAGACAGATACAAAGGCGGAGAAAGGTAAGATGAGTACTGTGGAAGGGGTCGAATATGACATACAGTGGGGTCATGGTAGTTTGAAGTGAGAAGTCAACTGCTGGTTAATAGACTTTTTGCCGTATGAGTATACGTTGCCCAGGGTGCACCACGTGGAGGTAAGTCTATCGCACACCCCTTCTGAACTAAAATAAGACAGCCCAAAAGAATGAGAATCGATAAACACTTCAGGACACGACAAATTAGGTTAGAGAAAATTGAAACCATCACATTTTATGTACGCAGAAAAAAATATTTCCCTTTTATGGATAATTTACATTAAAAGGAAGAGGGAAATTTAATTCTTCAGTGTATTGATTTTAAGTGGGTAAGGCCTTGAGGAGTTGATTCAAACCAATTTGGCGAGCAGAGGCATTGCTTTCATTAGGACAATTTATTAGGTTGGCAACTAAGTCAATGCCGATTTCAAATAAGAAGGCAAATTCTGAATTTTTGTTTAAAAATATAACTTTATTCAATTAGATATTGGCCGTTCTTGTCGATGACCTTTTTCCATCGTTCTGGTAGAGTAAAAATTCCCCGTTCGTAAAATGTCTGGTCTTTGCTATTAAAAAACTGAATTAGGTGTGATCCCCGACATCATCCGCGTTGTTAACAATTTTACCATTTAAAGAGTTTTGCATGGAACGAAACAAATGGTAATCCGAAGGCGCAAGGTGAGGGCTGTATGGTGGGTGTGCCAAAACATCCCAACCCAGTTCCTATAATTTTTGCCGAGTAACCAAAGATGTGTGCGGGGGCCTTGCGTTATCATGATGGAAAACAACACCCTTCCGATTTGATAATGCCGGCCGCTTATCTTCAATTGCATCCTTCAGTTTTTCCAGTTGTTCAACATACACATTTGAATTTATCGTTTGGTTCTGCGGCATGAGTTCAAAATACAAAATTCCTTTGTGATCCCACCAGACTGACAGCATAATCTTTTTTTGGTGAATCTCTGCTGCTTTTGATACTGTTTGGGCTGGTTGATCTTGCTTCATCCATGATCTCTTGCGAGTAACATTGTTATAAACTATCCACTTTTCGTCGCCAGTAACTAGGTTCTTCAGAAATGGATCATTCTCATTGCGTTTCAGTAGCGGCGAATCACAGATGCTAATCCGTTGCGTCAAATGAATTTCCTTTAACTGGTGAGGGATCCATAAATCAAGCTTCTTGACATAACCAAGGGTTTTTAATTTTTTTTCAATGCATGTATGCGACACATTGAGCTTCTCTGCAATATCTCGTGTTGTGCTGTGTCGATTTGAATCGATAATGGCCTTGATATGGGTTTCATCCACTTCGACTGGGTGGCCAGATCGTTGTGAATTTTTCAGTAAAAAATCACCTGAACGAAATCTTTCAAACCAATTTCGACACTGTCTTTCTTTTAAGGCTTCGTCTCCATATACGGCACATAACTTCTTTTGTGCTTGCGATGCGTTCTTGCCTTTTCGGAAGTAATACAATAAAATGTGTCGGAAGTGCACGTCCTGTTCTTTCATTTTTAAATTGGGATAAAAACAAAACTAAAGAACTAAAGAAAAAAATTTTTTACTAATTAACCTAGAAGCCCATACAGTAAGAAAAAATATAGGTTAGATGCTCTGGCCACGTTAACAAAACAAGAGAAAGTATAGAGTGAATCTGTCAACAAAAACGGCAATGACTTAGTTGCCAATCCAATAATTGAGGAGAATTAGGAATAGTGCTTCGATCGACTTATTTTCGAGTATTTCATTTTTTCTAAATCCCCTTCTTCATTTCATATTTACAAAGCCAGGTATGTCAGATTTTCTTAAACTAAAAATGAGTCATTAGAACTCTTTTACGCCTAAATAATTTGTTAATTAATAAATGACGTCGCTTTTTAAGAGCAGTTGAATTAAATTTTTACTTTGCTCCACCTGTTAAACCAATATATCCATAAAAAGGGTGTATTAATTTAATTAATAAGAGTTAATTTAGTTCGGAATGCATATTTGATGTGTCTGCTTTCTGGTTATGCACATTTTCAAAGGGAAAGAATTTTAAAAAAAAGCACAAATTTTTGCTCCAAAATACTTTAGACCCAGTTTGGTTAATGAAGGAGACGACGAAAAGAATTTCAGGCAAATTCACACTGAAATACATCTGCCGGATTCGACACACTCATTTTGCCTCAAGACAGATAGAACACACCCTACAGTTGGTCTAAATATTCACATAGCAGCCTTTTATTGTTGCCAAAATTATACTCTTGGCGCCTTGCCAACCAGTCCGGACATCCACACAACGATTATGCAATCTCAATGGAAATCATTCAATTTGCAGTGAAGTATAAAATATTTTCGAGTGCATAAACTGTCGTGGAGTTACAGTAAGGAAATGCACACTAGGTAGGTGTAATGCTTTAATAATGACTTTACTAAACAAATCAGTTTCAGTGACACACTGATAGGAACGGCACTGAACAAAGCAATTGGCATTTTACAATTTCATATATATCCTCATTTGCTTAGTCACATTAAAGTCGTCAGCAAATAGGTTTGAAGAGTTTGGTTTCCATTGTCCCACCTGGTGAAGAGCGGAGAAGAGCAATATTAGAAGCAACTGTAATCTCGGTCCTTTGTAGACAACGCTTTCTAACTAGAGCTCCTTGAATGCGTCTCCTTCATTTGAAGTCTAACGTTGAGGACAATTGGACGAAAATTTGTTATCAAAAGTGGAAATGAAAACTGCATTTTACAAACCGGCAAAAATTTCGTCGAAGAACGCTCTGTAATTCCATACTGTAAGGAAATATAAGTGAATTAGCCAAATTCGATTCATTAAAGAGTAGCAATTGAACTCTTCATCCCATTTCCTTCTCCTCAAACAATCATTTCCTCCAATCCTCCAGCACAACCTTTCCACCTCTTAGCTTTAAAGAAATCTTCACATGTATTCGACTTCGATGGCATGGCTAGCCGGATACGATTAAAATTCACAAGATCATAAATCAATTCTGACTTTAGATTGTCAGGAGGAATTTCGTTGGAACAGTGGCAAGAGTAAAAGTTGAATTAAAGATAATTTTTTCCACCTCTTTTCTCCTCCCTTTCAAATCGAGCTTCTACTTCGTTACTGCACCACACAATGCTAAGAGGAGCGCATTTGGAACGAAGGAAGCATGGAGGGGTTATGGGTTGGGGAGGGGAGGGGGGCGAGGAGAACACAAGGTTTATATTCCCATGCCCATCTTGAACATAAATTCCATTCGCATTTGGGGGAAAATATAAAGCCGGGATAATTATAAAGAAGGCATTTCAAGCTGATTTAATTCCTACTTTTATTATTAAATTAAATTAAACCAGTGTAGGAATTATTTATATTAGAGGGCATTGCGCGTACATTTGGTGAATCAATGATTATCGATTATGCCTAAATAGATTAAACTTAATTCGAAATCAGAAAATAGGTCAAGTAAGCAGGGCAAATTATGGTTAGATTTTCTTAAAAGACAACTTAGGACCATTAGCGTTAAACTTAAGTAAACTCGAAGGAGATCTGGGTGATGAAACCTTGTTCACTAGCGTTAGAATGGTAGCCCCAACTGATTAAATAGATAGAATTTGAATGTAGCCAGTGAGAGAAAGTGTAGTCACCAGAAACCTTAAATATTGGTGCATAATACCTGGCTATAGGAATAACACAAAGTGAAGCATAAATGCTTTGTGGGTACGGATTTGAATGCTTTGCGTAGATCCTCGACCACAAGACTTTGGAATTTTCCAACCTGTCTTTCAATTTTACCCCTTTTGGCGTATCTTAAAAGACTTATTATTGGATTTTGTCTTCTTTTATAAGCCTCGAAATCTACTTGCATACGTCACAATAAGACTTTATTTTTATTCCAGACGAGATTTCATTCAAATAAGGGCTTTTGAATCAAGTAAGAATTGTGAATTGGTAGTCTGTGTGAGTTTTCGGGTGTTTAATTTGAGAAAAGCCGGTGGTACTAAGTTCTCTTCTAATTGGAACTTCTCCTGGAATTAATATTTCTCATGAAAATATAGAATTGCCTGGGGGGAGAAGAAAGGTTAGAACGAGAGATAAACAAAGCCAATGAGGACCCTGAATGATGCAATTCTGGTAGTATTGTTAGATTTGCTTCGAATTTGCCTTTCACAGAGAGTCGGTGTAGTCCATGGTGTCGCCAGCTTGTCTAATTTCACTTTATTTTCAGAAGATGAAATTTTTGGGCTACTTATTAAATTGGCAGAATGTGGCATTTCCTTAAAAATGGTCCTGAGTTTGCGGAACATTCAATTTCGTGATGATTCAATCCTGATTGCAAAAGTGGTAAACGAAGGTAGAAGGTTGTAGAGAGTTCTAGAACGGAGATTGTAATCGCCTTGTATGGTTTGTTTAAACAAAATGAAATGAGCGAGTACAAATCGCCGATTGAAGTTCAGGCAAAGATAGAACCAAAAAGATGTATTTGGTATTAATTAAGATTATTTTTGAAATTCATTGGGATTTCATTATAAGTTCTGTATTCTGGACATATGTTTAGAATGATTGACCAATCAGTCCAAATATAGCGTGGATCTAAGCGTCAGTTTCAAACTTTTAGATTTTGGAACATTAGGACTTGACCCAGGGAATTAAGTAAAAATAGAAAATAATAAGAAATAAATATTATTATCAGTATCAATGGAAGCCGCTTCGAAAATCAGTTGAAAAGGCAGAAGAAAACAATTTTTCATTTGCAGAATCCAGATCCTCCTAGTCAATTGTTGGTTATCTAATATATTATATGTATAAGATATTTATATATACCTTTTTTAGATAAATTAATTTTTTTAAATTTTCGTGTGTCAACCTCCATCTTATGTCCCATCCAAAAGTTGATACTTTCAGTCCACCTTGAGTTAATTAAAAATATTTAAATTTGGCATGGGGTAACTCCAATAGAAGGAGGAGTATTGTATTGCTTATTATATGAAAACAGCGGCATTTAAGGACTAGCAATTGGTTCATAATACCTTAAGTGGGGTGAATCAAACCGGTATTAAAGAAACTTTTTTCGGTATTTTTGAACAGTTGGCTAATTGCTAAGTCATTTTATATTGTTTCAGAGTCCACATCTCATTTACCTGAACGCTTAATAAAGTGGGGGGGGGAAGGTAATTTAGAGTCAATGAAATATTTTTTGCATAAACTCTCTCCTCAATTTCTATACGAATTTTCAAGTTAAAACCGAAATTAAATTTCATCTCTCGAAAAGCCATTTGCCGAGTTGCTATAATGAAATAGTTAGTATAGAGTGTGACAGAGTAATCACATGTGTGGTAGGGAATGTTGAAGAGTATTTATGACATCGACGGCGCATCGAGAAAGTGCTGATGATCAATAATCAATGCCTATGCAGAGCAGCCTTAGCTGTACTCAATAGAGGGAACATATTGGTCACAGACTGGGCACGTTTGAAGCAACTTGTACCTGGAGAACTCTGTTTGAAACTTGTGTAGTGTCTGCTAGGGACAAAATCCCGGAATGTTTTGATGCTGGTGTTAGAAAGGCCCCGATATATTAAAGAAGATATTCATTCATTTGCATGAAAAAGTTGTAGTCTAATTTAATTAGCAATTTATATTCCCCCTTAAGCAAATAAAAATCTCATTTTAATACTGAAAAAGTTCAACTACCTAAATCAAATTCCATTTTCAACTTTAACAGCAGTAGCAGCAGTAGAATTTTTGCTTTTCTGAAAAAAGCTTTTCGTGTTAGCTTCAAACTATTTTCTCATGACAGTTGCGCAATTCTGCACAAATTAGCAATTTTCCCTACCTATGAAGGATTTATTTGATTTTGTCAAGAAAAGTGCACCTACTAATGTATAAGTTGTACATACTTAAAACAGTTTGAATTTGATCGGTTCTTTGTCAGCAACAATGTAGTAGCCTCCGTCTTCGCACTGCCTTCTTCATGGTGTAAAGTTGGTGAAAATGCAAAGAGAAGCAACTAATTACAACCGCAAGATTAGGTAATTTCACTAACTTAATTTATCTTATCTCAGTTATACTGAGGCTGTCAGCCGTTAAGCACCAAGTATGAACGTTTTTCATTCTCAGCCAATAGGAGGGGGGTGGGGTGGGGTGGGGGGGGGGAGGGGAAATGGAATGAATTCGACATGATCAGACAAGCATTTGTAGAAATCCATGAGACGACCTATCCAATGAGCAGTACTGTAGAACATGAATCCAGAAATTCAAATAAAATAATGCCCTTAGTGTTCAAACTTTAAAGTTTGAGTAAAAATAATCGTGGTTGGTACAAGTCAGACAAGGAGACGACTAACAATAGGAATTAAAACGTGCCATTTTGATTTAAAAGTTTCAAATTTCTCCCTTTACCAAGGACATTGGCTTAACTCACTTTTGCTGAAAATACTTCGAGGTTATTAACTTAAGATGATTGTAAATTGAAGCAATATTGCTCAGGATTTAATTTTTCAACGGAAACAAAGGTTTCACAGCATTTCATTGTTATGACATTATTAGCCTCCAAAATGGCCATAGCTCCCAGAACACATTAATTACACGTTGACTTTCCGGCAAAATTACACAAATTCTATAGAATAAGTAAGGAGAAATGGAATGGAAATCATTCATTTTATTCAACGAAAATTCATTTTCGCGATAATGTCCTTTAAATGCCCCCCCCCCACCACCACCACCCGCTTGCATTTGTTCTGTAGGCACCGGACAAATGGGCACTTCTGGCACCGGTGCCTATCTCAGCGCCATAGTAACAAATATTCGCATTTGGCACGATCAAAATTTAATTATTTGCATACTACCCATATTCAATTTCGCTTAATGTTACGCAGTCTGACTCTACACTCGTTGCTGAAAGCAAGAAAAGGCTGTGAATACTTTGTGGGTTACTTGACGGTGCCTAATAATAGTAATTGGGAAATAACTTAAGCTTTACGCATTAAGTCATCAAAGACTGAAGTCTGATTCACGAGAGAGAGAGAGAGAGAGAGAGAAAGAGAGGGAGAGGTTGAATTTTTCTTCGGCAGTAAATTTCTCACAATTGCCAACCTTGTTTCGATTTGGACCTCACCGGTTGCCGAGACACGTGGTGTACAAAGAGAATTTCCAGACTCCTGAATTCGAATTAACCTACAAGAGGTGAATCATAGCCCGAAAAGGGAACAGACTGGCAACGCGGACATCGTAACCCTACAACCCGCCCTCCCCCCCTCCCCCCGCACAACTGCCCCCACAACTGCGTTATCTACCACGCAATTATGGGAATTTTGCCAATGTGGTCAAACTTGTAGACGCACACGTCATGAATATCTAAGCCATCTTATACTACAGTTGTAAAAAAAGGCATATTAAATTTGCAATGTCTTGGTGTTAAAAATTACGTTATTGGTTTGTTGTTGCTTATTTTATGACATTTTCCATATCTTAGACGAAATTAATTATATTCTAATTTGAGATATTTGAATATTCAGGAGCTTTGAATGATGACGGTGTTTATACACAATTTTTTCCATTTTTAAATATATTACGTCATCATGACACCATAGATTCTCAATTTTCAATGAAACGATTTCAAGAAATTCAGCGACAAAGACTATTTTTGCGTTTTTTCTTTTTAACTGCCGAACACAATCAATTATGCCGTGTTATCAAAATACCGACATCTCATATCGAATGAACAAAAAAATAATCTTGGAAATTGTGATTCAAGTTTATGAAGAAGCACCGAATACCCCTTTTTATTTTACAACGAATCATGACAATCAAGGGGAAGGTTAACAAAAAATAGAAAATTAATTTTGTTTTAATTTAATTTTTTTATGCAGCTTGAATGTGGAATAACTGGGGTTCCTCCTAAAGCCGCGTTTGTGGAATTATTACATGAATTAAGTAAAGTGGAAATAAATATAATCAAATACTATTTCATTAAGAAATCATGTGCTAAATGGAAAGTTAACTATTCAATTATTTAATTAACTTAAATGGATTTCTGCCGATTGTAATTACAGCCAGTCAGTTAAATAATGTTTTCTTAAAACTCTAAGCAGTAAATTCACTTTACTGATCTCAGATAATCAATAATTTCAAGTCATTCAATATTTGTTAGGGGATGAATATAAGGTGTTGACTATCTTTAGGAGTGTTTTAACTTCTACGTCATATAAGAAAAAAATGGACCGGGGAACTTGGCTGAATTTTGCACCGAACACCCGAAGCGCAGTTACTACATTCCAGGGAATGAATTACGAAACTCTAATTTTGGTACATTTACTAACCAATTAATTAATTGGATAAGTTAAAATCAAAGTAAGCTCTTTGTTGCCCTAAATCCACTTCCATTATCTTCTCATTTTACTCACCGAAATCAGTTTGTGCCAACCAATTTCAATTGATTCACACAATTATAACTATCAAAATAACTTTGCAATTTTATCAATTAAAATAGTTTTTTTAAAAATCATTTATACATAGTCTATAATAGTTTTGATTCTTAGATCAATAATAATTACAGGCGCAATGAGTTTGCATCGATTTCTTTTCTGGTCGAAAAATGCGCGTCAATTCATGAATTTAATATTTATTATTATTATTTTCTTGTTCATAACTTCAATGCAGTCAAAAGCATGCTTTTCTCTTGCTTTGTTTAATTCGGTCCATTTGAGCTTTTTTTAAACCGAAACAAACCAAAATACTAAATTCAAATTTTGAAGAAATGTCTTCAATTATTTAAATAAAGAATTTGAAAGTGCCGGCTCATAATGCTACCGTCAATTGTGTTTGCATTTTGAAATAATCAAGACAAGGACATTATTAAATCCACTTCAGAAAGGTTAACTTAGAAACAATGAGAAAATAGCTCGCACAAGGTGGAAGATCTTTTTAGTTATGAATTAATTGGGGTGAATAAAGTTAATATTGCGGGTATTTCTTAAAAAAAGAGAATTGGATTTAGCTCTAATAAGAAATGTGTCTTTTATATGTTGAATACCGAATTCGATTGAATGCTAGTAACCGTCTGTTATATTGATTAGTGTTATTAACTCTTCACACCAAAATTTGCGAATTAAGATTATTAGAATGCGAAATGCACAAAATTATTTCATCCAATTGAAATTGAATTTTGTAATGGCTAACTATGCTATCTTGACCTTGAGAAGTAGAAATGAATTCGATTAATTTGCAATAACTAATAACTTTGCAAGGCTGAAGATCGGAATGGCGTCATCTTATAAATTTGACCAATTTAACGCAATAATTTGACTTTTAATAAAATACTTTCGAAAATCTCGAGGAATGAGGCTATTGGAGGAAAAAAGAAGACACCGCTGCAACTGCAGTTCAAGAGAAATTGTTTCAGAGAAGTTCCTTTTAACGGAAATCGAGGAGAAGTGACACATGGGAAGTTTTTTATTTATTTCCCTTTACCTGCCTTTAAGATCTCATTTGTCTTGCAATATGGATAAACAATGTAAAAACGATGAGGGCTCTCACCTTTTGAATGTCCTAAGGCGACATTCGAGTCGCACCAACAATATGCTCCCTAAAAATGTCAATGCGTTAATAAAAGACTTATATCCCTTACATCCCCGCCCCGCCCCCACCCTCCCAACCCCACCTCTTTCCACTTTCTGGGTCCTAAGTAGGGGGGATAGATTTTGTTTAATAAAAAGGCACGGGCTTTAACCAAGTTACTTCCACTCAATTGGCTGTTGTGGAGCGATGGCAACAGCTCTCGTTCTCTTAGCAGGAGCATAGCGCTCAAATCAACCAATAAAATAATTATTGTTTAAAATTTTTCTTTTAAATGGCAGGCTTTTTGATAGTTATCATTAGTCCTTTAGTTGGCCTCAGGCTTCACAGAGAGGAGGAGGAACATCAAAGTGAATAAAAAGTCGGAGGGGGGGGGGCGAAGAGTGTTTTAAAGATGTAAAAGAGACAGACACAAAGGTAGAAAAAAGGTGAGGTGAGTACTGTGGAAATAGTCTAATATGGCATAGAGTGAGGTGATGGTAGTTTGAAGTCAGAAGTCAACCGTCGGTTTGATAGACTTTTTTGCCGTATGATGAGTATATGCTGCCCAGGATGCACAACATGGAGGTAAGTCTATCGCACACCCCTTATTGTCTAAAATAGGGAAAGGTTCTAGTGAATTATATCTAAATACTTTTTCCTAATTGCCCCCAGCAATTCACAAAAATGACATATCTACGACTCTCCACTTCACAAAAGTCTAGTATATGAAACGAGAGGGGCAGATTTTAGAAGCTTTATTCAATTTGGACTTGCTTTCCGGGTGCCAGCGAATTGTTGAAAAGTGCCACTTGATGGGTTGAGGGAAAGATAAGTGTCACTAGATAAGTGTTCACTATGCTATTTGACAATTTTCTGAGACAATAGCAATCTGGTAAGCATAAAGCTAATCACAGATTTTGTTTAATAGCCATAAGTGTTGGTCGTGCTGATTAAGGAGAGGATTTATATTATTTCTGCGAAATTTGGTGGAATGTGGAGCAAGATAATAAATTATTATAATCTCCTAATTTTTGACAATGATAAGCAAAATAATAAAATAATCAAAACAAAATGACAAATAATAAAAATAATTTACAAATTTATAACCTCATTTGATAACCTTTTAAGTTGGATGTTAGTAGGAACTGGAAATGTTTAAGAAGGCGTTTCAAAAGGTCTCATTTATCACACTTTTTTTCAATATAGGATGGGAAAAAAGTAATTGGAAAGCTGACATAAGGAATTTCGGAGATGAGACGTAGCAGATCATGGTAAATCTAAAAAAAATTTAACCAATTTAAAGTATGTAAGCAAAGACGGGGTAACTAGAATTGAAGAGAGAGGAATGAAATCGAATAAATTTATTTTAACTTTGGGTCGCCCTGTTTGTGAATAAAAGCCCGAAATTACCGTGACGTGGTACAGTTTTGCGAAAGTTTCAGCCTCTGAATCGGACATCCTGATTTTTCGTATGCTGGAGTACAACTTCAATACAATCCGAAATAGATCGCTTAGGTGTGGAGCGCTGAAATCGATATTTTCGTCACATGAGTAAATTTAGTGAGTGTTTTGAAAGCAGAAGAAAATGCAAATCGATAATTGATATTCCATAAATTTATTAAGGACTGGGAGGGCTGGAATGCATGAATTGTACTCGGTGTACAGAAATATTTGTTTAAATTAGCAAATCAATTAGAAACTAATTTTGAAATGCATATCGAAAGCCAATCCTCATCATAACAAATTCCTAGAAAAACCCTTAAATCCTAGGTTTGCTGACAAAATGATAAAATATAACCCCAAAGCACAAAAATTTCGGCTGGGTAAAACTGAGATATAATCTTACAGACCACACAATCACTTTTGCCTCTAAATATACCCTTGCAATATGCTTCTTTTTCTAATGATTTATTCCATGCATCAAGTCACTACTGTGCACTATCGTTCTCCTCTAAATAATTGTTGACCTGATATTTTCATGAATAAAAACTGAACAATTTCCGGAATTGTAAAGTGTTATTTGGTCAACACCAAAAAGGGTTAAGTTGTTTGTCTGGAAATTCGAAACAAAACCCTCTGAAATACGGCGACTTAAGTATACTCGATTACCCGGGTCATCAAGTGCGTCTCTTTTGTCGGTACAAACAGATTTAATTGGCAAAATATAGTAATATTATGCCTCTTGAAAAGACACTTTCTGAAATAGGCATAAACCTTAGTTTGGAGGTTGGTGAGGAATGTTCTCTTTTTATATCCTAATGCTAGACACTAATTACAAGCAAGATGTTGTGATACTGCGTATTTATAAATATTTATGCATTTTCATTCGTCAAATAACCAAATTATTATCTGAAAATAATTTAATATGGGGGGGGGGAGGGAGGGGGAATATGTTCCCTTTATCTGAAAATCCAAAAGACTGCGGCCCAATTCGGGGTATCGAACAAGGCTGCCTTCATTTGAATTCCGAATTCTTCTAAGCTTCAAATTCCATATGTGAAATGAACGAATTTGGGATGACTAGTAAGGTTCATTCTCTTATTAAGGAAAGAAATGCCCAACATTGTAGCAGACGGGGTGGGGGTGGGGGGGGGGGACACGTCAGACATTGCACCCAGGTGGCCTTCCAACGTGGTCTGAAGGTCTGATTTATGGTTAAGTGCCTACAGCTCTTCGATGCCAAGCTTGCTTTAACTATTTAAGCCGGACAAATGGAATTTAAATAATGGGCCAAAATAAGATAAAATATTTTATTTTATTTCAAATGGCAGGCGTTTTGACGGTAATCATTGGCCCTTTAGCTGACTTCGGGCTTCACAGAGAGGAGGGGGAACATCAAAGTGACAAAAAGTCGAGAGAGGTAATAGAAGAATGATTAACAGATGTGAAAGAGTCAGCAGACACAAAGGCAGAGGAAAGGTAAGCTGAGTACTGTGTAAGGGGTCGAATAGGACATACAGTGGGGTCATGGTAGTTTGAAGTGAGAAGTCAACTGCCGGTTTATGAGTATATACGTTGCCCAGTGTGTACCATGTGGAAGTAAGTCTATCGCACATTCCATGATAAAAAATTAAAATCAACGATTGAATCGCAGTATCGAATAACTAGGAAAGAATCATTGAAGAGGCTGGAATCCCCATGGCCAACTTGGTACCTACACTTGAACGAGTAGGTGAATTGAATAGCATGGGAACTTCCGCGTCGCAGTATCAATTCTCATCTAATTGTTACTGTATGCTTTATGACGGCGTAAGTGTCTTCCAAGCATTCCATCCCATTCCATCCCAATTCGCTAAGACCAAATGAAAGAGGTAGAGACGAAATTTACTCCCCAACACTATTAAGTCAGAATATTAAAGTGCAAGTTTCATTATTTGTGAAAGGGGGATATTCCTTCAACATGCCATACTTGGCCCTAATGGGCAAGAATAGCCTTCCTCCAATATACTCTTATTAAATAATGAGGTTAAACCACTTCCGCCACCTTTTCGAATCCACAGAGCATAATCAAAGGGAAAAAAGATGTAAAAACCACTTGAACAAGCGCAATAATTTTAAAGAATTCCACCGTTTTCCATGAAAGAGCTTAAAAATAATGGAGAAAATTATATTATATTATGCGGGGTGCGCGATAGACTACCTCCATGTGGTGCACCCTGGGCAACGTATTCTCATACGGCAAAAAGTCTATTAAGTGGCAGTTGACTTCTGACTTCAAACTAACAAGGCCCCATTGCATTTCATATTCCCCTACTTTCACAGTTCTCACCTCACCTATTTTCTACCTTTGTGTCTGCCTGTCTCTTTAACATCTTTGAAACACTCTTCTCGACTTTTTTCCCTTCGATGTTCCTTCCTCTCTGTGAAGCCCAAAGTCAACCAAAGGACTAATGATAACTATCAAAACGCCTGCCATTTGATTTAAATAAATTAAATATTATATTATGCAGCTTCATATCGATCGTTTAAAGATGAATGGACTTCTAAAGGTACCTCTAAAATGCCTAATTTCTTATAGGTTCCCCAAAAATTGAAGACCTGCCATAGAAATCTTCTACCACATCCCCCCTCTCACCCACCCACCCACCCTTAATCATTGAAAATGCAAGAAATTGGGGTTTCTTTTTGCATTTATTAATGGAAAGCGGCAAGGTACATAGCTCCATATCGGTAACGGCTGTTTCAAAGGTCAACTCTTCTACTCATTGATCTTTTCTGTATTTCCCCACCTCTCCTGCCCCCAATCCCAGTCGTAGGATTTGGTCTATGGTATCCGTTCATTACAATTCTTAAATCGTGAATCGAAATAGTAGACTAGTGAATATCCGCAATTAAACAATCTCCAACTTCCTCAGATTTTGCAATGAGATCGTTTTGATAGGAGTAGGGAAATTGTGTTTATTTCACTATTGATTGAATTTTCCAAGGTTCGAACAATTTTAATCCTTGATTCGCTTTTGGGCTCATGTCAGCTTTATCCAGACCTTATAGACTATTTGGGATCAAATGAGTGATTCATCATCATTTCATATTGACTCATTTATCTGTTTTGCCGGTGCAAGAAATAATAGTGTAGTGGGGAGAAACTTCCAAGTTGATAATATCTTTCGGGTAAGTTAAAGGGTGACCGAACAAATAGAACTCTGGTTGTTTCTTAACAAATAATTGAGGAATATCATTGTGCTCTGTTTAAGGTAAATTCTTATTTGAAAGTGCTAATCAACATTCGCTAGTTTCCTGCATACAATAAATTATCCTCTAATTATCAAACATCTACTTATTCTCCTTAAGAGGTGTGCGGTGGACTAACCACCACGTGGTGCACCCTGGGCAACGTATTTTTATACGGCAAAAAAGTCGATAAACCGGCAGTTGACTTCTCACTTCAAACTGCCATGACCCCACTATATGTCATATTCGACCACTTCCACAGTACTCATCTTACCTTTTCTCTGCCTTCGTGTCTGTCTGTCTGTCTGTCTGTTACATCTGTGACTGGCTCTTCTTTTCCCCCGTCGAATTCTTCTCACTTTAATGTTCCTCCCTACTGTGAAGCCCGAAGTCAGCTAATGGGCTAATGATAACAATCGTAAAGCCTGCCATTTGAAATAAATACTTAAAACTTATTCCCCTTGTTCGCATTAATATTTGACTTCATCATAGGGTACGCAATAGACTTACCTCCACGTGGTGCACCCTGGGCAACGTATACTCATACGGCAAAAAAGTCTATTAACCGGTAGCTGACTTCTCCGCATACGGCAAAAAAGTCTATTAACCGGTAGCTGACTTCTGACTTCAAACTACCACGACTCCCAAGTTGTCATATTCGACCCCTTTACAGTGCTCACCTCACCTTTTTCTCTGCCTTTGTGTCTGTCTGTCTGTCTGTCTGTTACATCTGTGAATGGCTCTTCTTTTCCCCCGTCGAATTCTTCTCACTTTAATGTTCCTCCCTACTGTGAAGCCCGAAGTCAACTAAAGGGCTAATAATATCTATCGAAACGCCTGCCATTTGAAATAAATAAATAAATAAACTTCATCATCACCTTTTTAGCGCACCCTTATTTTCATCTTCCCTTTTCTCCCTCTATTGGTGATTTTCCCTATCATTTGTCCTGGCAAATTGTAATAATTTAAATTGCACAATTTTGCTAAGAAAGAAAAGCGAAATTTGAAAGAATTTTTCACTTTTTCCTTATTGAAAGTACACAGCTAACTAAAACAAGCAAACCAAAAAAAAACAAATTTACCTTCTAACACCCACTTTCCCAGATAATTCTTTGAAAGCTTTTGCGCGCGCCATCGAACCTATAATGAATAATTTGGCCGGAAATGTCAATGTTGACTATGAACGTTCTGATTCATGTCACTATTTGTTAATACGAGTTATGACGAGTTATCTAAAAGTGACTCGGCCGATGTCAGGGTTCTTTAACACCCCCACCCCCACCCCCTCCCTCCATCCCCACCCTAATAGCCGAAAGATTATTAATTTATGTTCTCGATGACAAAGGTAGAGTAGACAATCAGGAGAATCTCTTTCACGGAATATTTATTTATTATTTTATTATTATTATTATTTATTATTTTTATGTCAAATAACAGGCGTTTTGATGGTTATCATTAGCCCTTTAGTTGACTTCGGGCTTCACAGAGGGTTGGGGGGAGGAACATCAAAGTGAGAAGAATTCAGGAGGGGGAATAGAAGGGTGTTTCAAAGATGTAAAAGAAACAGACACAAGACTCAGAAAGGGTAAGATGAGTAGTCGTATTGGTCGAATATGACATACAGTGGGGGTGATGGTTGTTTGAAGTCAGAAGTCAACTGCCGGTTTATAGACTTTTTTGCCGTATGAGTATACGTTGCCCAAGGTGCACCACTTGGAGGTAAATCTATCGCACACCCCTTTCAGGGAATATCAATACCGCATAAATAATCAGGCCATCAGATTTAAACATCATGGAAACTATACTCCTTACGAGAGCGTGGACAACTCGAAGCTTCTTTAATCTCCTTCCTCCAAAGTTTACCTTTTTAGTATATTTTGATCAATTTACGTCAACTGTAGGAGTTTCTCAAATACCTAAGAGATGGGTGGAAGTCTGGAAGATGGGAAAAATGGATAAGGTGGGTATCGCTACTACAGGCAGTTCATATTTCACGATATTTGTTGCTGACCGGTAATCGCCTGTGCTGATAGTCGCTTACATCACGAAATTTCGTGATACTTGGCAGACCTTATCAGAAACCTATTCAAGAGAACCTAGCAGAAACTTTGTCGGAAAAACGTTGACGAGAATTAATGTAACAGGGGTGCAGTAGATTGGGAATTAATTTGGCGGATAGGTGCTTTCACCATCCACTAAATGTTTCCTTGAGCCACTCACGCCCACTCAGATCATACTCAATTCCCCATTCTCCCTCCATTCTATTGCTAAATACCTCTCAAAATAAAATGTTTGGCATGGTTACGTCAGTATATTCATAAAATTCTGAAATTCGTCTCCTCTTCCACACAAATATTCGCGAAAAATCTCCAAGTCCTTCTTGCCTCAACACCCCCCCCCCCCCCCCTCAAGTTGTGCGTTTTCCCCGATATCTACGAAGATTTCAAACAAGCACCTTCGTGGTATCTAAAGGAAATGTCTCTGTGCCTCTGGAATTATTATGGCAAGCTGATACCATGAGAACTAGACAAAACAAGTCTATTGATCTTTCCATCAATGGAAGATTGACAGCATTCTGTCATGCTGGGACAGATGTAAATACGAGTTGATGATTAATTGGATGTTCATCAGGAACGTGGGATTCTTCTCGATCAGCAAAAAGCATTTCCTTCCTTCTCAACTAATTCCAACCAACTTCCTCCTCTTGCCTTATCGAACCACTTCACCTCCCTCTTCCTTCTGTCCAATGCGCAAGTGATCATACTCATCTTTCGGTCTTGGTTACTTCTGAATTGCTGCTATTTGCTGTTAAAACTTAGGAGACATGCTCACATCTTTTTTGATGGGCTTCTTCAGGTACTTTTGATGCTGAGATCCATGCAACTTTAGAGCCATAGAAACATTCGCCATGTAAGTTTTGTTAAACAAATTCATTGATTTAGAAGTAAAATAACGTATGTCAGAGAAATCTAGCTAATTTATTGCTAAGTTAAGTTGTCAGTCGCGTAACCAAGGGGGTGTGCGATAGACTTACCTCCACGTGGTGCACCCTGGGCAACGTATATTCATACGGCAAAAAGTCTATTAACTGGCAGTTGACTTCTCACTTCAAACTACCATCACCCCACTCTATGCCATATTCGACTATTTTACAGTACTCACCTCACCTTTGTTCTACCTTTGTGTTTGTCTCACATCTTTGAAACACTCTTCTGTTCCCCCCCCCCCTCGAATTTTTTCAATTTGATGTTCCTTCCCCTCTGTGAAGTCTGAAGTCAACTAAAGGGCTAATGATAAATATCATAAAGCCTGCCATTTGCTATAAATAAATAAATAAATAATTAGCAGAAGTGGGTCGTAAACTGGAAGTCATTCAAGGGCAAACTTTGAAATATGTTAATATAACATATGTAATAAACTAAATTAGTTACAATTTAGGTGAGAATTCACTTTATAGGTTAATTTAAATGCGAGGTATAATTTGAGCTTCATTAGTATTTCATGAGAAATCATAGAGGTAGGAATTATGAAACCTGAAAAAATCAATACATTTGCAAACACCTCTGCTTTTAAAGATAACCCTGACACGTGCGCAAATTTTAATGAACTTAATAGTAGGCTAATCGAACATTTTTTGTTAAACTCGGGAGAACTGGATTATCGATTATTGGATTCTCTTCTCATACTTGAATATATGATACCACCTGTGAAAAATACCGCTACTATAATTATTTGTCAGCTAGCCGCCAATCCATTATTCCTTTTTCGAACACATATAGTTAAATTAATTTCGTTAATAAAGGCTCTTTTTTGGAGCTTAATTCTTCTCCTTTCTTCTTCATGGAATCTGAGTAGCAGCAGCTTTAATAAAGATCACCAGAGAAGAGAATTTGCCATACCATAAGTAGCTCTCCGTCTAATTCTATGTAACAAAATTTTTAATAGTTTAATAATTATTATTTGGGGTTCGCGTTGTGACTTTCGACATTAAATTTATGACCAGAGAGGGTAATATTTAACGCGAATGCGGAATATAATCGATTATTAATCATTCCTTGCACGTTGGAGACGGTAGATGGTGATTAATTCCTCTCCACCTGCCTAGTGCCCTTTTTGGCATTTAGAAGGCAACCTAACGTTGATTGAGAGGTGGGTGATTGGCGTGTATTTTGTGCAGGCATTATTTAAAAGAAATTCCTCAAGAATGTGTTTCCAGCAAACTCGTTTTCTTAATAAAGGAAATAAAAATTTCAGATAAACATCTTTCATTCCTTTTGATGTATCATTTTAATGGTTCCAAAGTCCCAGTGATGTAAATTTGATAAGCACATAATTTTAAGGTAAGCAAAAAATATACTTGAATTATCACTATCTTACAAAAATATATTAATAGAGCGGCATATTAGTGTCCCTTTGTTAACAAAGATGGCATCCAACTTGAAGAAGAAGAGAGAACTGGTGGGAAACCCACCCCATGGGATTCGAGAACTTCACTTCCTCCCTCCTCATTCTTCTAGCCATCTACGGAAACTGTTGTTAATATAATGGATGGGGGGGGGGGTTGTGCGATAGACTTACCTCCACGTGGTGCACCCTGGGCAACGCATACTCATACGGCAAAAAGTCTATTAACGGACAGTTGACTTCCCACTTTAAACTACCATCCTCCCACTGTATGTCATATTCGACTACTTCACAGTACTCACCTCACCTTTCTTCTATCCTTGTGTCTGTCTCTTTACATCTTTGAAACACTTCTGTTCCCCCCCCCCCCCTCTCGATATTTTTCTCTTTGACGTTCCTTCCCTTCTGTGAAGTCACCTAAGGGGCTAATGATAACTATCAAAACGCCTGGCATTTGATGTAAATAAATATTATATTCATTATTCTTTGGCCGTATAAATAATATGGATGGTGTTCTGAGCTATGACATTTAGCAGCCATCATCTTTTGAATGACTTGAGACAACCATGAACTGGGCAACGGAAGTCTCTTGTAGCGGACTAGCTACCTCAATAACCTTGACTATTCTCAGAAAGCTCTATGGCAGTTTCTTCTAACTCGAAAGTCCCCTGGAATTAGCCAAGCTAAGCCAAAGTTATGAAGGAATAGACGAGTTGTACGGAGCACGTTTATTCCGTCAGAGTATGGGGATACCGTTGGTGTCACGGAAGGAATCTAGTCATACAACATGGCGGATTTGGTAAAACAAGCGAGGGTCATTGAGCTGCTATTGGCTGCGTGCTCTTGTCCTCCATCCGTACGCGAGGTTGTACAGCCGCACCTCAAACCTATGTGTACGCGCATGCGATGACGTGTCCCACACCCTATAAGTTAACCTGCCTGTTGTGCAAGACCATGCCAAACCTACTTGTCATAGTTCTACAAAGTAGGTTAAAACCTTGAGCAATCACCAGTCATTTTAAAAATATTCCAGCCCATTCCACCCAAATTTCCAAAACTATTTAAAGGAGGAATCTACTGATTTGGTATAACCAAATAAAATTTATGGTTGGAATAACCAATTACTCACTGATGCAGAAACAAAGAATGCTGCAGATGAGCTGCAAAGTATAAAATTAAAAATTACAAAATTTTTATACATTTTGTTACTTTCTACAGCCTTCACCTGTTCACCCACCCCCTCCCAATTTATTTTGCTTCGCAAATAAATTTGCAATGAATTATTACTAAAATACGAAATTAAATGTATTCATTGTTTCTGATTTTACATTCACATTTAAATGAAAAAAAATATTTTTAATAATTTTTTTTTTGCCTTACAAAAATGCACATTAGATAATGAAAACATTTTTTGTCAGATTAATTAATCTGCTTTTTCAAATTAATTAAAATTTCATTTTGTGCAATTATTTAATTATAAAAATAGGAAACAATAAATCGTCAGGCATTTAAAAGTCAGTAATTTTCTTTTAGGCAGCTAATGCAAACTTTACTTCTGAAAAATTAGGGGCAACGTACGATTAGCCTCTTTAAATGTATCTTAATCCAAATGAAAAATTGTTGTGGAAAAATTATTCATCAGCATATCGGCTTATCTTCTTATCAAGGCAAACATCAGAGTTCCTACGAAGAAACATGTGGGCCAAAAAGGCTGAAGCAAAATCTCTTCTAGTGGTGACCGGTTTCCAGACAAAGTAAGAAAATGATTAATCGTAATTCGAGTTGAATACATCAAAAAACGAAAAGAAGGAAGTGAGAAATTCTGTTTTTTATGACCCTTCTGCATTTAAGAGAGCAGAATAGAAGCAACTGAAAGGGACACTTTTCTGAATGTTTTCTTCAGAATGGATTAGTTAGAGACCGAATAACAGGTGAAGTTAAATCGAAGAATATGAACAGCACATGTACCAAGTGGTATGAGATTTCAGAATATTAAATAAACCCACGTTTGAACCACTAGAAATTGTGCTTTTCTAACCTCAGATTGGGAAATGGGCTGTTTGGTCAAAAAAGTTGACATTGAAAAACGGTGGTTATGCTTAAGGCTGTTCTCATGAACTCGAAGGAAAATGTCTATTCCAATTACTGACTGAAAGAAACCCAAAGGATTGGTATAACTCACCCGAATTCTATCCTGGACGTGGAATAGTTCACCAGAACAGAAGGCTGATCTAACTAGAAAACTTCAAGCGAAAAGTAAGAAGATGGTGTGAATTTCCCTCATATTGTACTATTTTTATAATGAATTAATCTTTAAGTTAATACTTCTAGCGTCCGTTTATTGTTGGTAAACTTTCAATCTCGGTAAATTGATATTAACTGGCGGGGTGACAAAGGATACATACATTAACTGGATTAAATTCCTTGAATGGAAAGGCCAACCACACAAGAGGAAATCAAAGGACAACTCCCCGAAATTTGGATGACGAAGGAGTGTGAAACGCAGCCTTTCCTTCAAATTCTACGCATTTCACTCTCATTAGACCATCGAATGGTTAGCTTAGTTTAGACGCTTTCTCAGGAATGAAATTTTAATTCACCCCTTTGCTGTGAAAAATAATAACACGTTTCCCCTCAGCTAAAAGATATCAGTTGATGATTTTATTGGTATTTATGTATTTCTTTCGAATTTTGTACGGAAAATAGATTCCAATTACCCCTCTCCCCCCCTCCCCCATTCCCCCCTCTCCCTAT
>UZAE01012513.1:0-14782 GCA_900617975.1 Rodentolepis nana | reverse complement strand
CCTCCCCCTCTCCCTATCCCCCCCCCCTCCTCCGCCAATTTAATGTTAGGTGTGCTCGTGCAAGAAGTAGGCGCTCATTTACTCGGTGTTGATTACTGGAGTAAATTGTTGATACGTGAAAGTGGGGGGGGGGACTTTAAATAAATTGAAGGCCTCTCTCGGTTTCACTAAAAAGGACGAAATTCTTGTCAGTTTTGTTCAGACATCCAAAATACGCTATTCACTCGAATTAACCAACGCCATCGATCGGTAGCATTTACTATTTAAAAGTAATCGCTTTTGAACGCATTATGCTAATTACTGATATTTTCAATCAAATGTCCTTTTTTAAAATGGGTAGTTAATCAGATAGTAGAGTGTAGTGAAATGTTTTGAAGTTTTTAAATTAAAATCAATGACGAAAGAATGCATTGGAAAAAGATTTGCTGGGAACCCTGTGCGCAAGAGCATTCACTCGTCATTCGTCATTTCTTCTGTCAAAATTCACCTTCAATTCATTCTTTAAAATCCAACCTTTTGACAATTCTATTTCCCCTTATCATTCATTAGGGGGAGGGGGGGGGATTTAAAGGCATCTCCTCTTCCAGGTACTTTTGAATGGGGAAGAAAGTGGATCTTCAAATAACGTATCTAAATAAATTAATCTCGACGGTCGAAAGGACCACCAAAATTCAAAGATCTCCCAAAAGGGGTCAACTTGAAACAGCAGCTTTTCCAACTCTGTTGAAGAAATGGTAGGGGCGAAGAAATAGAGCGTGGAACAAGGGTAGAGATGGGCTTGGATTGAGATAAGCTGAGTTTTGATAACTTTCTTGCATTAATTCGATGAGCAGTCAATGAAAGCCTATATTTAACGTATATACTACCCAAAATGTGCATACTACGAAACAGTGAAGCCATTACATATAAATTATTTTATGCTAATATGATTGGGGTGTGCGATAGACTTACCTCCATGTGGTGCACACTGGGCAACGTATGCTCATACGGCAAAAAAGTCAATTAATGGGCAGCTGACTTCTCACTTCAAACTACCATGACCCCACTGTATGTCATATTCGACTACTTCCTCACCTTTTTTCCACCTTTGTGTCTGTCTCTTTTGCACCGTTGAAACACTCTTCTGTTCCTCCTCTCACCTCCCGACTTTTTTTTCACTTTGATGTTCCTTCCTCTCTGTGAAGCCCGAAGTCAACTAAACTATTAAAACGCCTGCCATTTGACGTAAATAAATGTTAGAATGATTAGGAGGGTCATCGGCAACGCTGTTTTTTCTTGTAATTCCCCTTGTAGAAGAATTCACTCTTTCTCTTTCAGCTTAATTTTTAGATGACAAAAAACTAGTCGGATGCTCTGGAGTTAGTGGAGGCGACTAAATGTAAAAACAATGTATTACCTGAGAAATTTAAATGTTTTACCCCGCTTAAAATGCCATTAATCATAGTTCAATGGTGCACGTAACGGTTTAATCGTTCGGGACAGAAAACTTAGTAATTTCTCGAACACTCTTGAATTAAATGAGGTTCTTACGAGCAAGCGACTCCCACTTCCACTGCTCCTTTTCGTCACCTCTAAATTGCTTTTCCCGTTGCGAGGTGTCCCTCACTGGGATATGCTTCATCTTTCTGTGCTAATGTTCTCGTTTCCATTTCTTTGGCATCTTTTTCTGTTGCAAGAAAACCCTCTGGGGACATTTTCTCTTCGACAAGTAAGAAGACATGGAATGTGGTACATTTCATAACTTGATGACCAAACGACCTGTGAACACATGAAGGTCTTACCAATCACTTTTTAGTCAGGCAGATAATCTGATTCAAACTGACCTCATTGGCATTAATCAGTAGATTAGTGAGAGGTAAGATCACGTCCGCACTTTGAAAAAGAAGAGCATAAGCAGAGGGTGATATCTAATCTCGGACGTGAATCGTAGGTCACAGAGCTAATTTTTGTACACAAAATTTTTATTTATTTCAAATGGCAGGCTTTACGATTGTTACCATTAGCCCTGTAGCTGACTTCAGGCTTCACAGAGAGAGGAGAAATATCAAAGTGAGAAAAATTCGAGAGGGGAGACAGAGGAGGGATTCAAAGATGTAAAAGAGCTAGACAGACACAAAAGCAGAGAAAAGGTAAGATGAGTATTGTGTAAGTGGTGAAATATGACTTATAGTGGGGTCATGGTAGTTTGAAGTGAGAAGTCAACTGCCGGTTAATTAACTTTTTGCAGTATGAATATACGTTGCCCAGGGTGCACCACGTGGAGGTAAGTGTATCGCACAAATACGAATTCTCTTTAAACTTGGCACTTTCTTCACCACCGAGACTGAAGGCTTCGAGTTAACAAGATATTTATAGCACCTGGACTTAAAAATTAATTCAAAGAACAGAAAATTATTGAAAGTAATACTTGACGTTTCAGTTAAGTTGAAGACTCTGTGACATAAATTAATCTTTTAATGTACTACTGTTTATTGCTATTTCCCATGACAACTCAAACCACATTTCTTTCTTCCCCACCATGAGGAAACCTATTAAATTGAAATTCAAAATTTCGCGTTAAAATTGAAGTTGAGAGTCGACGAGGAGGTAGACTTTAAATTCCTGTATTCACGGACCCTTTGTCCAAAGTCAGAGTGGAACTAAAGTGAGACCTACCCCATGTTCTGATTGTCAGTCTACTGGCCCGTTTGAGATCAATTTGGAGAAGGTGAGGATGAAATAGAGGAATGGGGTAATGCTGTTCTTCTCATTTAGACTATCTACAAAATCGTCAGAATGCTAGCTTTCCCTCATGTACGCTTAAGTGTGTTATTTCAACACGTTACTGTTGGAGCTCTGAATATCGCTTACAAAATAGCCACCTAAAGTAACCACGAATCAAACCAATAAAAGTTATTCTTGTGACAATTGTCTATCTCAAGGCTAACCATCTTTGTAATGAGTAAAAAGGGGGCGAACCAATGGTTCCAGAAGTGAAGTAAGGTTGCGTCTTGATTTCGTCCGTTACTTACTTATCTTTGACACGCCTTTGTTTCTGAATACCATCCCAAAATCAAAGTTCATTTGTGTGCATTCTTTTTTTGCAAATGGAAAGCCCAGATGAATGACTACATCTTTTTATCCCAGAAAAAACTATTAGCAAATTCAGAGATCATTAATGCCACTGTCGATTTTAAATCACCTGTCATTGTGAAACAAATTAATTTAACAAATTTTTCAAAAGCACCTCCCTATTTCTTTACTTTGGTTTCTAACCTTTCATTAATTGCTTTTAACTATTTTTTTAAAGGTCATAGCACCTCTCTATGTGTGGCAGTTAAAACAGAGCAGAGTTAATATCCCCTTCCAACGAAGGGAATGACAATATAACTGCCATAGTGTTACATTATTCACTCTTCAAAATTATTTCCTTTTAAAACGCGGTAGAAACTATTTTAAAAATGATCAATTAGGGCCCCCCCCTTAAATGATTGTTGAGAGAACAATTGTTTTATTAGTGGTTTAAGGAAAGTAATTCAATTGTTAAGATTGAACCAATAATCAATCCGCTGTAATTTATTATTATTGCTGGTTAATGAAAACTGCTTAATTAACAATACTAACTAGATTATAGCCAGATAACTGGCAAATTGAACTCTACCAAATAGGCAAATATTTAGATTTCTAGGAGAAACGAGATTTTAGCTTAATTTAGCAAATTAAAATATTGCCCTTTTTGAAAAAAATGGCCAAGTAATCAGGTTAACAACATGTTTGCCCATGCCAAAACTAATTAGAGAGGTAAGACGTAAAAATAACCTAGTGACCCACATCGGTTCACTTCCTCTAGCTCTGAAAAATTAATGACAAATGACGACAAGGCATCAAGACTTGTTCGTCATCGTGAGAGCGGGGTGAGGTGGTAGTGGGACAGACACACACTGGGTCACACTCCACACCTTATAGGCATTCCACGCGCGCAATTCGTTGCGTTGTCCACCCCCCTCCCCTCTATTGACTCCAATTGGCTACTGACGTGCGTGCAACCAACCGATGTGCAAAATCGATAGGAATAGGGTTCACGCGGGAAATTGACCAGATAGTGGGCAAGCAAATAGGTTGTAGGCATCGTTTTGCTGTGTTGTGCAGACAACTAGGATCTATACATACACACTCTTCCAGGAAGCTTGTCTGTGGAGAAAGGAAGTGGGCCATCCAAGTAGACCCACGAGCATGACACGCCACAGACAGCTCGAGTACTCCCAAATTAGGGTCTCCCGGACTTCCCCCTATCTATTAGCTTTCCTACTCGGTCTTTCTCTTTTGCTTCAACCTTCACAAGCAGCTGTGGCAAGTCTCCTTTTGTTCACATCCCCTTGATAATTCCCTGTCCTAAACAACCGCGTATAAGCCCATTCATTTTTATATATATATATTTTTTTTATATTTTACTGATTTAGGCATGTCCCTTTGCGCCCTGCGATGAATGTTCCTGTGAAGGTACTCAAGGACCTCAAGTACGTCTAAAATTATAATTTTGCCAATTAAATAAAAATACTCACATTATTTTTATTTTTACTCTAAAACAGAGGTCAACTTCAAAAGTATTCTTTAATATAAAAATAATTCTCCACGAATGTGGTAGGTAATTTTTTGATAAAATTAAGCTTTTGTGAAAAATGGCATGAGACAAATAATCTGCTGTTAGCATTTGAATGCATAGAGGGAGACGTTTTGGCATAATTAAGTGTTTTTTTTGTCGAATTTTTTCGATACCAGCTAACGAATAATACACAGTTTTACCTTGAAGATGAGGCTGGAACAACCATTTAGTAATTGAATTCGTGAAATCTCTTTGGAACAGACACCTAAGAGGTGATTTGTAAATGTGTACCTATGGGGGAGGGGGGGGGGGGGAGAGAGGAAGAGAGAATTCAAATTTCCTTTCAGTAAAATCAGCGCAAAATATCAACAAATTAATTTCTCAAATATCCTGAAGATTTTAAGGGAAAAGTTGGAGGTAAATCTCCGGTTAGTATTATCATGTATAAAGGTTGCACAAGTAGATAAGCTTAATCGGATAGAGTGGAGTATCTAACCCAAATAGTGTGGACAGGATTGTAAACTCCACACATTGCCATATTGGTACAAAAATCAGTGTTACTTTTTATTAATAAGTAGTGCTTAAGATAGCAATTATTGATAATATACTCAAAAAGAATTTTCCCAACCACAGGGTGAACCTGGACCCACTGGCCATATGGGTCTGCCTGGATCAATTGGCCCCCGCGGCTCAAGGGGTCCACCTGGTCCGATGGGTGAGCAGGGTCTTCCCGGCTATCCTGGTGAACCCGGTCGCAAGGGTATCATGGTGTGTTGAATTTCTTTGATTTAACTTTCTGTTGTGAACATTCTCTCTGACGAATTTCATCTGCTGTCATATTTTAGGGAGACAAAGGTCAACCAGGTATGCCCGGAACTGATGGTCTGAAGGGCATGCCAGGTATAAAAGGACCGAAAGGTTTCCCTGGTGATCCCGGATGCTGTGGTAGTAAGGTGGGTTCCTCACTGGACATGATCGAACATGTGGATCCGGGGGCAAATAACCAAAATTATTCTATTTCAGGGTCCAGCTGGATTTCCTGGTACTCCTGGAATCGATGGTTATGATGGTCTTCAAGGACCTAAAGGACCCAAGGGTATAAAGGTTTGCTTCTATTTGAGAAATGACGCTTGAATCTTATTGAAAGCAACTACAACAATGACAGCGAATCTTTTTTACTAGGGTGAAAAGGGTGATACTATTGTCGGAGATGGTGTGGAGGTTCAAGGCCCTTCTGGCCCAAAAGGTTCACGTGGTCCTCAAGGACCTCCAGGACAGCGTGGTCCCGACGGTGAACGAGGTCGTCCTGGTGTCCAAGGCCCTAAAGGTTTTAGAGTAAGCATCTTTTCCTAACCAAGCCCCCACCTTATTAATTTTTATTGACGCGGAGTTTTAACTGTAGGGTCCAGCTGGTGACCATGGCGACGTAGGTCCTAAAGGTCCAAAGGGCAAAACTCCGCTTCCTTCAATCCAATACGTAATCTTCGTTCTCCGTGACTTTTCCCCTGAATTCTGCTTGCAACCCCTAATTTATCTTTGGTTTACCTTATAGGCACAAAGAGGTGAAAAGGGTGAGAAAGGTTACAAGGGCGCCTCTTATGAGAAACCGTCAGAACTTAAAGGCATCCAGTAAACGTTTTTTTGTAGTGCAGAACAGAAATCCTATTAAGTACCTATTTTATACCTACCCCTTTCTTTTCAGAGTCGGCCCTAAGGGTTACAAAGGTGTCCCTGGTGAGAGAGGACCTCCAGGAGATAAAGGTCATAAAGGTGAACGTGTAAGTAAATGGAATGAAATATTTAGATTTTTGCAGTCACTTGTCTCGAAGAACTTATTAAAATTTGCAAATCTACAATGGAAAACGCATTTTTTATTAAGATTGAATTTAAAGTGGTAACGTGGATTGAGAAATGTCTGAAAATTTTTGCGATACCATCTTTGATCTTTAGGGCCTTCCTGGTTTTGCTGGTCTTAGTGGTCCTCCAGGACCTCAAGGTGACCCTGGCCCTCCCGTATGTTCCATCACTTCAACACTTCAATTACTAATCAACCCCTAAAGGCACTCTAAATATTTATTTCCGATGTAGGGTAAGAAGGGTAAAACTGGACCGCCTGGCGTTTCTGGAACCCCTGGTCGTCCCGGTATTGATGGAATGGAGGGTCCTCCAGGTCCTGAAGGTCCACGCGGTGTCAAGGGTGAGAAAGGTTACCCCGGTAGAACTGGACCCAAGGGAGAACGAGTACGTCAGATTCAAATATTTACATACGTGAATATCAGTAGTGAAATTTCAGAAATCTGACTTTACGTGTTAAATAGGGACCAAAAGGTGACACAATCACATCCGAAGGTACATTGCCCGGACCAGATGGTGAACGTGGTGATCCAGGTCTCCCTGGTCCACCTGGTGATGAAGGTCCAATGGGAGAAAAGGGTATGGAAGGTGAACGTGGTGACCCTGGTGAACCCGGTCCAAAAGGTGAGCCAGGTCCCTCTTACGGCACCCTTATTCCTGGAGAACCTGGACCTAAAGGTGAACGTGGTCTCCCTGGTGTTGATGGAAAACGTGGTAAGACTGGTCCTCCTGGTTTCCCCGGTCTTAAAGGTCCAAAGGGTATGCCTGGACAAAATCTAGTTGGTCCAAAGGGTGAAAAAGGTCTTCCTGGTGTCCCTGGCAACGAAGGTCCATCGGGTAAGCCATTAATATCTAACTTTTCATTCTGTAACGAGCAGACTCTAATGGGAGGTGTTATTTTAGGTGAACGTGGTCCTGAAGGTCTAGAAGGTCCTCCTGGTGACCCTGGAGAAATCGGACCCAGTATCGACGGCGTTAAAGGTCCACCTGGTGTCAAAGGTATGCCAGGTATTCCAGGTATTCGTGGACGTCCTGGACCTAGGGGACCTATTGGTCCACAAGGTGACTGTGCTTACTGCCCTGATGGTCTACCCGGTCCATCAGGACCAAAAGGCTTACCTGGTCGTCCCGGTCGTCCTGGACCCGATGGTTTGGATGGGGCTCCTGGAGCAAAGGGTCTTCCTGGTTTTCAAGGCCCTGATGGTCCCATGGGTCCACCCGGCAGAAAGGTAATTGAATGCCACCTTTCAAGTTAGTCAGTGAAAGTTTTCAATCCTAATATATGCCAACATTCACAAACGATATTTGTGTGTGTGAAGAAAAGGGGTAAAAGAAGGGAAACAACTTTATTTGGTGATCTGAATCGATCCACTGAGGTTTCGAATCAAGCTTTACCAGAAATATTTTCTCAGAGCAGTTTGAAAAGATGCATCTGGATGGATATGCTTACTGGGCGTGACCAAGCTTGATATCTTCCAAAATCATTTATCAGTGTAAACTACATAATATTTTAAGCAAAAAGTATTGAAACAAATCTGGTATTTTGGACACCACTACTCATTATGCATGAAATCTTTATCTAGGGTGCAAAGGGAGAGCCTGGTCCATTGGGTGAACGAGGTCTTCCAGGTGAACCTGGTCGAATCGAATTTATCAATCAGACGGTTGCCGATGCTCCACGTGGTGCGGATGGACCTCTCGGTAGACCTGGTCCTCGCGGTCCTACAGGACCCAAAGGTTTTCCTGGCCAACGCGGTCCACGTGGACAAGCTGGTCAAAAGGGCGAACGCGGTCCCAAAGGTCTGCCTGGCTTCAGCGGACCCCAGGGCATCCAAGGTCCCCCTGGTGATCCTGGTCCTGATGGCCGCGTTATTCTTCCTCAGAAAGGCGAACCTGGTCCACCAGGTCGTGATGGTCTTCCTGGTCCCAAAGGCCAGAAGGGTGAACGTGGTGTCGATCAAGTCATTGAACAAATCTTCAGTTATGTCAAGGGTGAACCCGGTCCTAAGGGTGAAAAAGGTGAAGCCGGTGTGCCTGGTTTCCCTGGTGCAAAGGGTATGCAAAAAAAACATGAAATGTTTTGAATGTATGACAGTCAAACCTTACGATTTTGGTTCAAAATATAGGCGCCCCTGGTGAAAAGGGTCTTAGAGGAACAGATGGAAAGGACGGAAAGAAAGGCTATCCGGGCGGTCCGGGTCCAGTAGGCCCCACTGGTGAGAAGGGTCGCCGTGGACCGAAAGGTCAGCCAGGCTTACCTGGATCTCGTGGTCAGGATGGTCGTCCAGGTCCTCAGGGTCCAATGGGTCCGAAAGGCCAAAGAGGTCCCGAGGGAGAACGTGGTGACACTGGCCCTCCCGGTCCAGATGGTGGCTCGGATCCTGGTCTTTTGGGTCCACGTGGTGACCCAGGAGAAAAAGGTCAAAAAGGTGAACCTGGAGCACCTGGTCTTCAAGGACCACCTGGCTTGAAGGGACCGAAGGGTTTGGCTGGTGTGGCTGGCCGCCCGGGGCCAACTGGTCCTAAGGGCTTGAAAGGAGAGATTGGAGAACCTGGAGAAGTTCTTGTCGGTCCAAAGGGCCCCAAGGGACCCCGTGGTCTTCCAGGTCTGCCCGGTTTGAGAGGTCCAAAGGGAGACAGAGGACGAGATGACTTTGTCAGCGTTGGCATGAAGGGTGAGAAGGGTGTCAAGGGTCAACGTGGTGAAGTAGGTCCTCGAGGATTAACTGGACCCCCAGGCCAAAAAGGTAAACCTGGTCCGATGGGACCTCGTGGTCCTGATGGTCCTCCAGGAGAAATGGGTGATCCTGGTGAACAGGGTTCAGAAGGACCTCCTGGTCGTCAAGGTCCCAAAGGTGTCATGGGACTTCCCGGAGAACCCGGTCCTGAAGGTAACCAGGGTCCAGCTGGACCTGCTGGTCCACCTGGTCCAAAGGGTGACCCAGGACATAAGGGTTATCCTGGAGAGAAAGGTGACCCTGGACCCCCGGGCTCTGGAGCTCCTGGTACGAAGGGAGAAAAGGGTCAACCAGGTAGTCCCAACTTTCTTATTTGTCATTTTTCAATTGATATTCACATTATCTACCATCTTTTTACTTATTAATCTCAAGGTCGAATGGGCATGCCTGGTGATCCAGGTCATGATGGTATCACTGGACCTAAGGGTTTGCCGGGTCCCCCTGGTCAATCAATTCAAGGCCCCCCTGGACCCAGAGGTCCAAAGGGTGAGCAAGGTCCTCAAGGGCCCCCTGGAATAGACAAGCCTCCAGCCAGGAAAGGAATTCAAGGCCCACCAGGGCCTAAGGGCGAGCGTGGACCGAAGGGTAAACAAGGTCCACCTGGTTCTGGCGGTCGTCCTGGACCACGAGGTCCTATTGGACCTGTTGGTGATGAAGGACCTCCTGGTCGATCTGGCCTTCCTGGTCCTGCTGTCCGTTCATATCAAATCCTCATCTTAATTTTCAGTTTTTCTTATTTGTCATATCATTCTTTTCTCTTTTAGGGTCGAAAGGGACCGAAGGGTCGATCGGGAGTTCAAATTGGGGAACCTGAACAGGGTCAAAAGGGTGAACGTGGACCCGTTGGTCCTCCCGGAGAAAGAGGTCCCCCAGGTCCTCAAGGTCTAAAGGGTGAACCTGGTCCAGTTGGTCTTCCAGGTATTTCTGGTGTTCAAGGACCAAAGGGTCGACCAGGCCAACCTGGTAGAAAGGGTGCCCGTGGACCTGAGGGTCCAAGAGGAATTAATGGACTTCCTGGTCAACGCGGACCAAATGGACCTCGTGGACCAAGAGGACCTGATGGACCTCAGGGTCCCAAGGGTGAACGTGGACAAGAAGGAGAACCAGGTGACTCAATGGAAGGTCTTCCTGGACCTAAAGGAGAACCTGGAGAGCCTGGTCCAATGGGTCCTCCGGGTATCAAGGGTATGACGGGTCTTCCGGGAGCTCGTGGACGTCCAGGTGAACCAGGTGATCCTGGACCTGACCTTATGGGAGCCAAAGGTGTTAAAGGTGAACGTGGTCCCAGTGGCAGACCAGGTTCACAAGGACCTCGTGGACCTAAAGGTCCTAAAGGTACGTCCTTCCCACAACCTGGAGAACCCGGTCCTGATGGACCTCCCGGTTTGAAAGGTCCCAAGGGACAACCAGGTTTACCTGGATCTGATGGTCGACAAGGTCCCAAGGTTAGATCTCTAATTACGCCCCCTTCATATGCCTACTTTGATCTTATAAATATGACTAATATATTCAGGGTGAACGTGGATATCCTGGAAAGCCCGGAAATCGTGGACCCCCAGGAATCGACGGAAGACCCGGCCCAGATGGTCGTGATGGACCTCCGGGTCCTCAGGGCTACAAAGGTGAGAAAGGCTTCCCTGGAATCAAGGGTGATCGAGGCCAAATGGGTTATCCAGGTCCAAAGGGTGAACCTGGAGACAGACTATCAGGGGAAAAGGGTCAAAAGGGTCAACCTGGTCCCGATGGCCCAACAGGTCCGAAAGGTCCTCGTGGTCCTCAAGGCCTTCCCGGTAAAATTGGAGTCACTGGTGAACCGGGAGAGAAGGGTGAACCAGCTCCAATGGGTCCGAAAGGCCCTGAAGGTCTTCCTGGTTTGCAAGGACCTCGTGGACCTACAGGACCTAAAGGTGACCAGGGTCCCCAAGGTGAGCCTGGTCTTCCTGGTCGCATTGGTGATACTCGTGGAAATACTGGATTTCTCTTTGCTAAGTATGATTCCTTTTAGTTTTATCAGTATTCTCATTAAGAAAATGTAAACCATGCATGTTCATTTCTTCTTTAGACACAGTCAAACTATGCGTATTCCAGAATGTCCAACATCTACTCGTAAACTCTGGGAAGGTTACTCTTTCCTGAGTATGTCGGGATCAGAGCGACCTCACACGAATGATCTGGCTAGTCCGGGCTCTTGCCTTCAGATGTTCAACCCAATTCCTTTCATGTTCTGTGAAAAACAGGAGAATTGCTACTTTGCTCAACGGAATGATAGGTCGTATTGGTTGAGCACTGAAGATGAACCAATGATGTGGAATCCTGTCTCTGTCAACGAATCTCAGCGACACATCAGCCGATGTGTTGTTTGTGAGGCGCCCAGTACTGTAAGTCAATTATGTGTCTGGTGAAGATTCAACCAAGTGACTTGGATCTGATTCATAAAGACTTGTTCAAAGTCACGTAGTCTTCATTCAATATACAAAGGTAGATCATTTCTTGCTCAAAAAGGGCTTATTTGCTTGTTTATACGTTCTGGAATTGTAACTGTGAATACTGCGGTGGCACCATTTCTATTAAAATATTGAAATCAAACAAGTTATATCCTCACTGAAGTTAAGAAAACTCAAATCATTGCGCTTGAAATCGAACTTCTACAGTTTCCATCCACTTTCCTTGAATATTAATCTCAAGCTAATCTTACGGAACATTTTGGAGGACAAAGACTTCCTGGCCACATCTGGTTCCCAATGTTGTATTATTGAAAGAGGTGCATCCATCTTTGTATTGTATCCTTGGGACAAACTTTTGTTCAAATTAGCTATTGATGAATGAGTAGGAATCCTATGAATATCCCTATTCTCCAAAAAACTTCGCATCTTCATTGCAAGAAAAATGTGCTACCTGGTATCTTCTCGAATATAATAGGGTAACACTTTTGTATATATTACAGCTCTATGCCTTCCACTCACAAACTCTGGAGATTCCAAAGTGCCCGATGGGATGGCAAGATATGTGGGTCGGAAGCAGCTTCCTCATGGTGAGGCTTCTTTGGAAGAAAATAATCTTGACTATAGTTGCACAGATGTTGACATGGAGGTAACCTTTTTTGTAGAACACGGGATACGGTGCACAGGGCGGTGGACAACAATTAGCCTCATCAGGTAGCTGTCTCCCAATCTTCCGTTCCCACATGTTCATTGAATGCACTGCAAAGGGCCTCTGTGGCTTCTTTGAGGAGCATAAGAACTTCTGGCTTCGTGTGATGCCCAGCTCTATGGATGACCACATGTTCGGAATGGTGATGGGTCAGGTCATCAAGGTGCGCCAGAGTCAAGATTCTGTCGGAAAGTGCATCGTCTGTATGCGCTCGCAACCCTTCGTCAATTACCTTGTCTGACCTTTGAGCACACATCCACTGTAACTTTTCCGTACCCTCTTTCCGATCGCCCCACCCCNCCCCCCCCCCCCCCCCCCCCCCCCTTCGTAGCTTTGTTCTCTTAATCAGTCACTAGGCATTCTCAAAGTTGCTATATTTTTTCACGAATGTCTTAATCACTTCTAATTTCTCTTTCATTTCCTTTGTGATTATGTGTCGATGATTGTGAATCGTTCTGACGATCCAGAAGCCCGTCCTCTAGTCATTCTTCCTCTTTTTTCTCTATGTAGGATCTTTTACTTCCACTAATGACCTAATATTACTAACTAATCAATTAATGACTATTAATGCTCTTCATCTTCTTCATGTTGAAACTATTCCCATTTAATTTTAGAATGCTTGAATTGATTCTTTTATCTTCCTATTTCCCAATTTAGTTTGTGTTTACTAATGATTTAGACCCTTCTTTAAAATTAAAACGCACGTCTTCTATGATCCTTGATTTTTCAATAATAAAGCATTGTCTTTGGTAAAGCAAGACCAATTCTCCATCTCTAATTTTTATAATTTTACGGCATTTATTTTGTCATACTAATAAATAGGAAGTAGCTATGTAATATACAACTCTCGGGTAGCGGTGTGGAGCATATTTGCCAAATCAGAATCCAGAACCTCCACGCTAGATCAACCATATTGTTTAAAACTAATCGATAGGGAATAGTGTAGCTCCCGCATACAACCCCCCTCCTTTGAAGGTGTCCTTTATAAAAAGGCATTCATTCAACGGTTTGGAACATATTTTTGTTTATAGAGGAATGAAGACCGTACAACCAAAAACGTTTGACAACGGGAACATATTAGCACTTTCAATTGGAGTCATTTATCACCTAAGTTATCTCCAGAGAGGCGATTTTGTCTGATAAATGATATATCACCTTGACAAGAGAGAAGGGAAAGCACGAATAGGCGGAATTTCCAGCCCAACTAATAGGTCCCAATATGATTCGGAACCACACACACAGCCAATGTACTCGCGGTTCGTTAATAAAGATATATAAAATACTTATCAAACGAAACGAAGCACGGGTACATACTAGAAGATATGGAATGAGGATATTTGGTCAATGCTAATCGATTTGATTGCTTCTTCTCTTTTCTTCATAAAGAACACGTTCTGCTACCTTGAAATTTCGTGTGCAGTTAGTAAATTTGCACATCGTTATCTTCACTCAGGGGGTGTGTGATAGACTTACCTCCACGTGGTGCACCCTGCGCAACGTATTTTTATACGCCAAAAAAGTCGATAAACCGGCAGTTGACTTCTCACTTCAAACTTCCATAACCCCACTGTATGTCATATTCGACCCCTTCCACAGTACTCATTCTACCTTTTCTCTGCCTTTGTGTCTGTCTGTCTGTTACATCTATGAATTGCTCTTCCCCCCTGTCGAATTCTTTTCACTTTAATGTTCCTCCCTTCTGTGAAGCCCGAGGTCAACTAAAGAGCTAATTGTAACTATCAAAATGCCTGCCTTTTGAAATAAATAAACTATTGTAGCATCGCTGCATTTTGATTGGTTGATAGGTTCAGTCTAGTCATGCGCTGTTTCAAAGAGGGAACATAAATGGCCAGCCTCCATCCACACAGAACATTCCATTTTCATCCATACAGTTTATACGTCGAACCAAGTTCTTCTCCCTCCAATTCTCTGCCTCTCTCTCTCTATTATCGTCCATTACACCGATGGACGCTTCCACTTTTGCCATTCGATTTGGGGAAAGATTGTGGCTTCCTCTCGGCCCTAATGAGCACTAATTTTCAGCCAGATCATAAAACTAGCTTTACAGACATTTACAATGCAGTGATTTTATCTTTAGACTGAACACCTTAAACGCGTGCGGTCAAGCTTGAAGCACAACGATTTTCATTTAAATTTGAACCCAGTTAGTCAGCATTTGATGGAAACAACCACTTTCCCCTGTTCGAGTATGAGCACGAGTAAAATACAACGCCAGCCGCGTCCCACTTGGTCCCATCGGTCTTTTGGGCGGTCTGCGTAGAAGCCTGCTAAAAGTGACTTCTCTGTTCACTCTAGGTAAGAAGCGATGCACTCATCATTCTTCGTTTGTAACTAGGGGGTGTCGGTCGATCTCATATAGGCCCCCACGTAAAAGAAGTTGACCACACATTCATCACACTGACTGCAACTGAAAGCTTTCCACAACCACCCCCCCCCC
>UZAE01012512.1:0-38822 GCA_900617975.1 Rodentolepis nana | reverse complement strand
AGGATAGTTGACATTGATTGTCTCAAGGGCCAGTGAACGCATTTGCTCGGGAGGAGGGTTTGATTTCCTGAAGAAGTCGAGCAGTTGGGTACGACACACTACATCAATGTCTGCTAATGGGTTCATGGGGAGAGAGAGGCTTTTTGGTTTATCATCGATTTGTAACGCTTTCTTCAGTTCTATGGCTTTCTGTATTAGACCAGATTGCGTTTTCAGATGTCTTGGTCTATTCCCATAAGTGCTTAAGAACTTATCCATGGGAATGCGCAGCAGCTTCTCATAAAGGATCAAGGCCTTTTCTTTGATAAGAGAACCTATTGTGGTGCTTCCTGTAACTAGGAGCAGTGCATCAATGGGTGTTGATTTTATCCCTCCAGTAATTAGTCGTAATGCTTGGTTGTGTGCCTTCTCGAGTGGTTTGAGAGTCACCTCTGTGGCTGTAATGAGTGGCTCACAGCAATACAACATTATTGGCTGAATAAACATCTTGTAAGTGGTGTTTAGAGTTGAGCGCGCATAGCCCCATACGCTACCAGCAAATTGCTTTGGTACATTCAGTCTATTGGAGTCTCGTTCGGCTACTTTAGCAATGTGACTTTTCCATGTTAGCTTTATTGAAAAATACATTCTGAGATAAGTGAACTCATTGGTTTTTCCTAGGGTAGTATCCTTGTACCTTGATAGCGGATTTATGCCGTGACAGGCCATAAAAAATGTTTTGAATGCAGGTTTTGCAGTGTTGATAACCATTCTATTTTTGTCGCACCAGTGTGCTAGTAGTTTAAGTGCATAATTTAGGGCACATTCCGTCCTCTCCTGATCATTTTCTTAGTTGCGGAATACCACAGCACAAGATCATCTGCATGAAGTGAGCACTTGATGTCCGTGACTGTCTGTATTAATTCGGTTTTGTCATTGATGAAAACATTGAAGTGAGTACAGCTTGTGACAGCTCCCTATGGAAGGCCTTTTTGTAAAAGATGGGATTTGATAGAGCATTTACATGTCTGAATTTACATGATCTTTGTCTAATGAATGCTTTTATCTAGTTTAGCATGTTGTGCCTTATACCAATTTTCGCCAATTTTAGAATTAAATTCTTTTTCCATATTATGTCACATGCTGAGTTGAAATTGACGATTACAACTGTAAGAGTATTACTTGCACCAAGGGCATCTTTGATGTGTTGGGAGAAAGTGGCTACCTGTTGGTTAATTGATATTTGTGGCCTAAAACCTGCTTGTTCATTGCTATGAATATTGTTGATCCCGAGGAACAAGGTCATCTTCGTGTTAGCCATTCTTTCCATAAGTTTAAAAAACCCTTGTGAGGACGATAGGCTTATAGTTGTCAAATTTGCCTTTTTAGTACTTTTATTACTATGGCAACTNACAGCCGTAAGGGTATTTCTTTCATCAAGGACATCTTTGATATGTTGGGAGAGAGTGGTTATTTGTTGGTTTGTTGATCTTTGTGGCTTAAAACCTGCTTTGTTTCTAAGAACATTGTTGGTCTCATGGAACCAGACCAGCCTCGTGTTAAACATTCTTTCCATTAGGTTAACCAACATGTTTGCGAGGGAGATAGGCCTATAGTTGTCAAAGCTGCTAGGGTCTTTGCCCTTTTTTAGTACTGTTATTACTATAGCAGCTAGGGTCTTTGCCCCTTTTAGTACTGGTATTACTATGGTAACTTTCCATTGGTTAGGTACGAGACTGGTCTCCCAGATTACTTTGAAAATTAAATATTGCATTCATCGTCACATGAAATAGTCTGGCAAATGCCGCCCTAGCATCGTGACTAACTTGACAAGGCAATGACTAATTCCACCCAGTTGATATGTCTAAAAGCTTGCGAGGACTTCACTTCTGTCTTAGAAATGCAAACCGCAGAAAATACTTCTTCACTTTGAAGATTCAAGTGCATAAAAAGTAACATAGAGTACCTTATCCCCAAATCAGCATTTTAAGTGTATATTTGTTTTGTAATGAAAGGTCTCGATATTCGCTAATGCAATAGTACAAAGAATCGATAAAAAATATTTCTTATTGGAAAGCTTCTAAGCATAGATAATAATGAAATAGGTCTAGAAGGAGTTAGGGAGATGTGATTCAGTAGAAGGTATGACTGATTTTACTTCATTTGATATCTTGATTCAATTTGAAAATCTTTTCAGATAATGAGTAGTTTGCTGCTCAAAATACCGAAGCAAACATTTCAGGTTTTGCCTCTTGGACATCAGAGTTCATACTCACAAGGTCTTGTGTTTACAGACATACTGACTACTATTTGTGTTATGTAGTACCATTTGAGTATGTACTCATCGGGAAAGGCAGATCTAACTAGCAGTAAATTCAAGGTATTTTGAGTAATAAATGCTATCCAATGCTTTACACCACTAATCATATTTAGATGGGTTGAGGACTGGATATGTTATCACTTTATTATATGAGCCGGTTACAGGGAACTTAAAGTTTGGTTAGCTTGAAGTGAGAATCACAGGGTCGGAATGTTGGAAAGTAAAGATGAGATCTTTATATGAAACTAGTAAACAGTAAATCAAACCCGCATATTGAATACATAACTTTCCATTCCATAATCTAATAAAAACTTCCGAAAAAATCTTTTCTCTCATCAACTTTCTAAAGTTTGAGAAAGGTCAAATCATTGGTTTCAGCCAATCTGAAAAGAAATATAAAAGACTAGCTTAACATTTTTTTTACTTCCATTTATAATTTGTGTATATGATCTGGAACTCCATCAATTATCACTATCCGCTGCAACTCACCACCAGACATATTTATTTATATCAAATGACAGGCGTTTTGATAGTTATCATTAGTCCTTTAGTTGACTTCAGGCTTCACAGAGGAGGAGGAACTTCAAAGTGAAACAGGTTGAGAGGGGGAGGGGGAACAGAAGAGAGTTTCAAAGATGTAAAAGAGACAGACACAAAATTGGAAAAAGGTGAGTTGAGTAGTGTGGAAGTAGTCGAATATGACATACAATGGGGTGAGGGTAGTTTGAAGTCAGAAATCAACTGCCAGTTAATAGACTTTTTCGCCGTATGAGTATACGTTGCCCAGGGTGCACCACGTGGAGGTAAGTCTNTTTTTCTTAGGGGCGGAATAACATAGAACAAGATCATCTGAATAAAGTAAATACTTGATGCCCGTGACTGTCTGTACCAATTCGGCTATGTCATTGATGAAGACATTGAAAAGAGTGCAGCTTGTGACAGCTCCCTGTGGGAGGCCTGTTTGTAAAAGATTGGATTTTGATAGAGCATTTCCATATCTGACTTTACATGGCCTTTGTCCAATGAATGCTTTTATCTAGTTTAGCATGTTATGCTTAATACCAATCTTTGCCAATTTTAGAATTAGCTTCTCTTTCCATACTAAGTCATATGCTGATTTTAAAATCGACGAAAACAGCCGTAAGAGTATTTCTTGCATCAAGGTCAAATGTAGTACACACAAGTTATCTAATGTACACATTTATTTAATGATGATCATGTAACATCTAAACTGCATGAACCAGTTAAAGAACTATTTAGTTCTTTTTCATAGTACTTTCTTTCCGTTAATCTGTAATAGGATTATTAGATAAATAGGATTATAACTATCAGCCTAAATCGGTGAAATCATTAAAGTACATTTACGGTTGGGATTACTGTCGCCATTGTAAGGTGATCTACAAAGCTAATAATGTGAAATTATTAAATCTTTGTTATTTTTAATTATTTTATTGCTACAAAATGGAAACAAAATAATTCCAAATAGCTAATCTCTACAGTTTAAAAGTAATGACTTCTAACTTTAAGGATAAATTAATCTAACAGACAATTTATTGTAATTGAAGTTGCAATAAATGGCTATTTAAAGTTTATTATCAGTATTATTATTTGAAATGAAAATAAATTGGTCTGTGCAAAATAAATTTTAAAGTAATAGAGGCATCCCCAACGACAGTGCCAAGAAAATTAGTATTTTTGATAGATACATTGCTAAATTGGTTGAATAAATACTTCAAAATTTAATTCTACTCACTAGTATTAAGTACATTTTCAAAAATAAAACCAAGTAAAGACAAACGAATTTTCCTTTCTCTCGTACTCAATTTAATCAATATTACAACGTCAAAATATGCATCGAATTTAATTATATTTTTGATTTTCGTTTTAGGTTGGAAATGCATGATCTTGAAAGCCATCAGTAGCATCGGAGCGATTGGCCAAGAGCGCAATTCTGGATAATCCGATGTTGTGCACAGGACTGGCGGCAAGAACCTCAGTCGTCGTGGCAACGTAGAGAGCTGATGATTGGCTGGTGGAGGTATCATGGAGACGACTGAGCAGAGGAGTGTTTGGGTTAGTACTGGTGGCATATTTGTACAGGGCGCCTTCTTCACAGGATACGACATGTACTGGACTGCGAAGAAGACTAATTTAAATGGAAAGTAGCTATTATTATTACGAAAGCAACGAATCACTAAGATTTATTGGAAGTCACACAGCGTTGGTGAGTATTTTTAAACTGTAATTATCGATTTAAAGTATTTAAACACTATTCATTTCGGAGAAATTTATTAAAAACGGCTAGAATAACTTAAAGAAAATTTACCTTGTGTGAGATTGCATAGGATAAAATTGAGAAGTGCACGTAGTAGCAGGTTGCACCTAAAGCAATAATGAATGAGCAGATAATGTGTCATAAAGGCTTTAGACTAAATGCAAATCAAATGAAATTCACATTTGAAGTGTCCTCGATGAATTCCTCCCTCGCGTTGTGTCGACCCAACGTCGACATGCGATCTAAGCCAAAAGTGAATTAGTATGAAATAAATGACCATATAAGATTAAATATACTTAGGCACAAATAAGTTACTTTAATACTGGGTTAAAAAACACGTGGGTTCGAAGCAATTATACAATCGAAACCACCATACAATGGATACTTTGAATAGCACTCAGAGTTTTACCTCTAAGGTGATATAATTAGTAAATGATGATTATTAAAATATTATTTATCTGTCTAATTAGCAAAACAATACTGTCTAAGTTTAATAATAGGAGTAAAATATGATGGTGTTTGAAGTGCGAGTGTGTCATTCTCTCATGGTGGCTCATAACTCTGCGCGGTTCCAAAGGCCAGATGGTAATTTGTCATTGGTTGCTCGAAAATGAACAGGAACGTGGGAGGTTAATCAACTCCCTCATCACACTTTATTCGGCCAGTTCTTCATAACCCTGGTTCAACTTACTGAGAACTAGTGACTTTTTATTCTCATCCAATTCACTCCATATGTCCTCATGCTCTGCCTTTGTTATTTACTCCATTAATCTCATTCATTTCCCCAATGTACAGATAATAAGAAGCATAACTTTTGATCCACTGATTTATGCCAAGGTCACGCTTGTGAAGTTTATCCCTTGTTATTGGTGGCTAGCTTTTCATCAACTTTTTCAGACACTTGAAATAGCATCACAAATAGGACTATTGTTAACGAGAATTGAGCAAATAAGTATCGTGGCGAATCAATTAACAGCCAAAGTGATTTTAATCTATAAATCCTTATCTTGAATATTGCTTGCCAATTTTAATGACGTAGAAGTATAAAATTAGGGTTAGGAATAAGGTTTATTTGTAAGTGATGATAAATTAAAGATATGTACTTGACAAATCGATTATTAATCTCACGTTTCATCTTAAGTTGAATTTATAAACAGGAGAAATAAGAACATTATTTCACCTGGATAAAATTCTAGTGTTAAAAATGCAAATTATAGGGTTAAAATTATTCCAAAATCATTTGGCAGCGAGTTTGGAAAAAAGACACCTAAAAACAACTTACCGCAATGCAAATCAACAGATGACCCCGATTTGGGATTCGCTGTTATAATTCGTGCCGTTTTGCAACCTCTTTTATGTATAATGTGTCGCCTAATGATCCAACAAAGCAAAGTGAAGAATATTGCTGCAAGGACTGTTGCCACGCCAACTGTAATTGCCAGAATGTATGGCATCTCCTCTGCAAATAAAATGGGAGGAACAAAATGTGCCAGACCCTTTTTATAGCAACAAAAAACAAACGCCGCTCACTTGTATTAGCTAATGCTACAGAAATCCTACTTGTGACTTGAAAATCTTCGCGAAAGCATACTTTGCTTGACAAATTTAGTGTTTTCTTGATGCTTATTAATGCCAAAAAAATTTAAAAGACTCATATCTACAAACTTTAAATAACATGAAATAGTAAAAAGTTACGAGTTTTCGAAAAAAAAAGAAAACCAATCGGATGCCGCATTTTGCAAAGTTCGAATTATCTATCAAATCTTCTTTTTAAATTTTAAATTAGCATGGTGCAGTAGCAATTAAAGATACGCAATACGCCAACTTCTTCCTTGAATCACTTCATCAAAATTCAATAAATGTTGTTCATGATCCTAGAATTACCCAAGGTGGTCTTTAAGTTGTCGCCATTCTTACTGGTATATTCACATTATCTGTCTCTAATACATTAGCACTTAGTCGGATAAAAATTTCTATCAATCTGGAGATCAACCAACTCTCAGTCATCAATAGAGTTAAGTGACGTTCAGTCTCAAATTGGGTTTGTTGATCCATGTAGTGCCCGCCTATCATAATGTCTCATTTGACTGGCCGACCTAAGCTGCCTCAGGAGACCTACAAAGGAGATAAAAGAAGACAGCCAATCTACGCCTACTTCATCTAGTCTTTACAATTGTACTTTCATACACGTCGATTAGACGCATAATCAGCTCTCCTTTGTCCAGCCATCTACCTTCCACTCTTCTTCCATGAAGGGGAATAATGCGTCAGTGGACCATATAGACTTGGATTCTTTGGAGCTGGAAAAGTTGGTGCATCCCATTAGCCTCCCCGATAATTAGATTTGAAAGAAGAGGTCTCAGTCAGAATGCAAAGTAGTTTTGCTGGGATCAAAGTTACTCTATCTACGAGTCCTATTGGATGAGGTCATTTTAGCTGTGGCTGTATTCCTGTAATGATTAAAAGCTAGTAAAAATTTTTGCCTGTAATACTAAATTAGTTGAAGGAAAATAATCTGCATAGAGAATGCAAAGTCAGTATCGTATCATGTCTTGAAGACATATGTTTCCCATAAATGTACTGATTTATTGAAGCTGGATATGTGGCGACAGACATCAGATACGCGACCTCTAACTTATCCAACTAGTACTGTAACGCCTGGAACAACAGTTCATATTCGACTTTGAAGTTAGTTACCTAATTCATTGAACGCAATGACGGATGAGGCGCTACCAAAGGGTGTAGTCACTGTGCAGTTGTAGTCTCCGAAGTTCTCTTTGGCGATTTTGGTGAAAATCAAGGTGCTTTTCGAGCCGATCAAGCCCTCCTCATGTTCCAAGTGCAAACTACGGAAGAGTTTTAAAATTCGACTGTAAATAAGTTATTTATTTATAAAAATACAATAAATGTGCTGTTTCGATTATTTAAACCCACGATAAGGTAATTACGGAATTCAAATCTTAAATAGTATTACAACTTTTAATACAACCGAACTAAATATTTTGGTAGTAAATATGATGTTGACACAAACTAAGGGCAATTCGGAAACTCTTTGAAACTTTTTGTAATCTATTGTACAGTCTGGTACTCTTGCTCGAAGTTGAAAAATTCCTCAAAATTTGGAGTTTGATTATTTACAGATAGGACGAAGCATGAGGGTTAATCAAATTTTGTTATTTTTTTCAACTATAGATCACAGAGATAACATACATTTTACTAATTCGCATATCGACAGTGCCTTAGAAAATAGCAGAGCAATAAAATATAAAGGTATATTAAAGCAGTCAATGTTGGAAGCTGAAAAGGAAATCTGCCCAAGGAACCTGAGTTATAAATCATTAAATAGAATGAAAATGATTTGGTAGAAATTTAAGGTATATAATATAGTTATACATGAATCAAACCTTGAAGACGGGATGACACCTGATGGATGTGTTGAACTGGACCAAAGAAAATCTTGAGGTGAAGCTCTTGGTAGTGCGATGACTTTGCAGTCAATGCGGCCCGAATCTCCAATACGACCACTCACTCGTTGGGGTGTTTCAATTATTGGAGGTCCTAAATAGATTTAATTATAAGTTGGCATTGTTCGATGTATTAATGATATAGGAAATGAACATTTTTAAATGATGTAGAAATGAAATGTTCCCACTATAAACAAAATTATGCGGCCCAGTTGACTCAGTTTCATATGGACGGCTAAAGATCGTCATTTCAAACCATCTTTTGCATTTTATAAGATGTTACTAAACTAGGCTAGATTTTCAAGCGAGAACTAATTAAGTAATGCTCATATAGGCTTCATTAATCGTAAAGTGATGGCTGAATATTTCATGAGTTATTCATCGCGAAATAACACTTTACTCTGTGGGGCCTTGAAGCAGTCAAGTTATCAATACCACTTTCACAAAGGAGTCATTTAAAACAGCAGTTAACTAAAATGCTCTTATTTCTTGTTGTGAGAATAGCAAAAGGTGGGATTTAATAATTTTCACGTAAGCAAGGGTAATTGTTGAAGCTCAACAGTACTGCTTCAGTTGGTCTGACCTCGGTGGTGAAATTTCGAAGTTCTATCAAAATAGAGTATGGTTCAATGCTAACTGGACTGGCCTTCAAGTCTGGAATTGAAACAGTCTTAACAAGTATTTTTCGGGTGTAAAATTGGAACCTATGTCTAACTTACTTTGGCGATGTAATAATGAAATGTGGCAGTAAGCAGCTCCATCTTCATAGTTATTATGCATATGCGTGATTAATTTAGGGTAATTTTGATTTTAGACATTGCTATGCAAGCACTTATTTATGGTATGCCAAAGTTCATTACTTGGGGTTGAGCAATACATTCAATTGCTCCTTCATTTAAGTTCTTGCCACTTGCTAGAATGGAATTGGATTTCGAAACAATATAATGCATCGGAGTAAAATTAAAAATGTCTATTGTGCTAAGAGTAAGACACTGATTCTGCGCTTAGATTTGCTTACCCTTAAATGATTAGTAGGGTTTTGAATAAAGGCAAAATTTGAGCCTTCTAATTACATGGAGGCTCTGGGGAAGCACGGCAAAGGTTGAATTGGAAGTAACGACATTCCGACAATTTAAAGCAAGCAATAAGAGGGTCTTAAACAACTCTATCAGATAATTTAAATTTCTATTTTTTTAGAAATTACTTTATATCCATTTGAATTAATGTCATTTAAATTTGTTCGCATGATAGGAGATCAGGCAGAGTTGTTTAATTGAAGACATGGCGATAAAACTGTCAAACTTACCGGATTCCGCCAGGACGGTGACTTTTCTGACCTCTCTTTGCGCGGCCAACCCCACACAGATGTAAATGCCAAAACCGTCAACTGAACGCGTCTTCACATTCAATGTGGAGTAGCGTTCTTCTGATCGCTGTTTCTAGATAAGGCAAATATTTGATTGATTGAAGTAATTTCTCCACTGCATGAATTTTAATTAAATTTATTTGAATTGGTGGGATAAATTTTAAATAGTGCTATTAACTTGGGCATATAGGCTGATTGGGTGGCACCATTTAAAATCTCAGAATGGGTAAATTCAGGTGTTTGCTTCTACAGGTAATCAAACGAATTTGAACCGAATCCAAAGCGTAGCTATTAAAAGGATCCAAACCAAAATTGTTTTTTAGCTATCTTCCTTGACATTTAATTGACCTACAAACTCTCAAAGACTTAGCCAAGGTCATCTACGAGGAAAAGAAGCCTTTCCACTGCTGGTGTGTCTAAGGATTTAAATCTTTTAATTAACCTTCTTTTTCTCCTCAGTGAATCTTTCAATATTATCGATGTACTCTATAAACAATCCATGTGTCGGATAAAAATTATCTTAAAATGAACTAAACGTTTGAAGATTGTGGTTTAAATTTTAAAATTTGTGCGTTTTCGCTTGAAATAATTGAAGTGCTGCCGATTTCAATGTTAATAAAGTGTGCTTTTGTAAATTGCCTAAGACAAGTTCTGTTTCTAATGGTCGATTTATTCTAAGTAGTGGCAATAATAACTTAAAATTAGCTTAAGTAAACAAGTTAGTCGTAATAAGTCCCTGAATATACTTATTTATTTTTCTAATGCCTGATTTGGTTTGATATGCCTTCAAAATATAGTTGAGCAAAGTTTGAAATTCATTTAGCAACATTGGCTCGACATTGACCGTTTAGCGCGAAATATGGAAAAATTAATTGCTTCTTTTAAGCCTAACTATGCATGGAAGATCTTTCTTAAAAAGATATATGATGCATCGTCCAAAAGTTGGATTATCATCTTGTTCTTACTTTAAAATCCCGGGGAACCAAATCGGCATGTAGAAACGATCTCAACAAGCGATGAGTAATCACAGTAGGCGTGTATAAGCCGGTGGCATTCGGGTAGGCGTCCACCGTGGCCCTATTGACAATCCTGAAACCACGATAGTGATGCCATGTCACCATAGCTGGAGGATTGGCCTCAACTTGACACGTCAGTTGCGCTGTTCCTCCCATAGCAACTGTTTCTACCTCTTCTTCAGGTCCTTGCAGTTTTGGACCATCTCAAATAACGGCAAAATAAAATTTGGTATTTTACAATCAGCCGATCATTAGCTTTTAAAAGTTGCATTTGAGGATCATTAAGCATATGACAATCGAGTCTCTTAATCAAATAATAAATATCCTCTAGCTTTGCTCTGAAAATTTTGCCCAAGGTGTGTATGTGTGTCGAAAAATAACAAATTTTTACATTGTTGGCTAATTTAATCTAAGCATCTTATTATTTTTTCTCCGTACTTTTGTCTCTTCATGCTTATTTAAACGGGTTATCGAATTTCCTTTTTAGTTCTCTCAGAGGGATCTTTGGCTTTTGGAGTGGGTCTATTTTGCAGGCAGGTATCATGAACTATGACTCTGTGATGACCATCTTTGGGACAAGTTTATGGTTCTATTCACTCGTATCAGTTTCAAACTAATTAATAGTTTGATTTAGCTTAGTTGACTTAGAATAAAATGATTGTTGAACTATTTCCACCACAATTCGAAAGTGTACACATATAATCTCACTCCAATTTCAAGTAGTCTGAAAATGTGATATCTAAGCAGAGGAAGACTGATATATATATAATAATTTTCAATAATTTTTTCATTTGCTCGGGTTCAATTACCTCAGATTCTCGGCACTTCCTTCTATTAAATTTTTAAATACATGAATCGATATTATTTTATTCACAGTGCTTCAAACTGCTGATTAAGCCCCACGTTGAAATTGAAGCTTAGAGGAGAATAGAATTTTCGAATAAGGCGTGTTTCTCCCCTACTTTTGTGGAAAAGTTTAATACCAAATAATGCCATGGTATTAAATAAATGCCATGTTAAATTCTCAGTACAAAATGAAACTTTCATAAAGAAAAGTGATGACTTTGCAGGCCAAGAACCTTTTAAAAATCGAGAAATGATATTCTTTGTAGAAAAGTAAATTTTAGCTATTTAAATGTGAATGAATATCATTCTTCACTATCCTTTATTGTTATGGGTGACATAAAACCATGAATGAAATCGAATTCGTAACTACACTTGGACTATGTGAAAAAATCAGAAATCTGTATCGATTTCATTGCTTTTAAACCAACTTAAATAGTGCCTTACTCTTGATGAAACATAGAATTATTCTTTTTTAAAACATGAAACGCGTATTATTCAAGGCAGAATTTTCATTCAGTTAAGCGATTATCTTTCCTTTCAGAATGACTTTTTACTTTGATTTCTCCTTATGAATCTTTCCAATTGATATCAATAGACTGCAGTAAATTACATTTCGATGAATGTTATCGCGGTATTATGCATTATTTTATTTTTGCTGCTTTGTGCAGTGGCTTTATTAATGTAGCAACAGGATCGGTGTAGAAATCTGTACACAGATGATGAATCTGCCATTCTAATAACTAACAAAGGTCAAAGAATTAGTAAATAGTCAGAAGATTTCTATAATCAGTAATAAATAGCGCCCATTCGGTTTTCCAAAGGTATATATCAGTTTCTTATTTTGGGAAAGATTGATAATCAAATTAGCATAAAATTAATGAAATGCAAGGAAGTATAAGTCAAATCGCCAGAATTTAATTGAAGCGTAAAAGGCAAACAGCTCACTACTAACGTCAAGTCATGAGATAAATCAAAGACATGATCCAATTGGACAATTAATTGAGTATTTTATATCAAAATATGCTATTAATAATAACAAAAGCCCTTTTTTAATAGCCAACAATAACCATGATTAAATATATTTCTAATTTATTGTTATGAGAAAGGTGCTGGCAATGTAAAGAGAGATATACATGATCACTTTTACAATTTACTTTGATAAAACGAAACCCACTTTTGCATATTTTTATTCAACCTCAAGTAGTCTTAAAATAGAAGCTGATTTCATGGAATGCGATATCTTATAGTATAAAAAGTCAAAGTTTCAGTTGCTCTGGGTATGACCATAAAATGCTATCTTCAATCATGGGCAACAACTCACAATTAACAGTCAGGAGAATTGACGTGTGTTTCCAAGTTGCCGAACCAATAGAAACGCCACTTTCCACTGTTTTAGGTAACACTGGACTTGCCCAGCATCGCAACCACTGTCCATGAAGTTGAGATGTGATTGAAAGATCGAGGTAAGGCGAGGTGCTGATTTCACGTTCTCGTGGTCCAAGTTGTAACTGAGACATGCCGTTGATGCTCTTTTTCTCTATATTATAATTAGCACTGTCTCCCTTCCCGGCAATTTTTTCTCCCGATATTACTACTGACGGATCTTTCAGCGTCCATCTAAATATTGAAAAATTAAGAAACAGTGAAGCACTGAATCAAATTATCGTCTTTATCATAATACCGTTCAACTTTAAGTAGACTGCTCAATAAGTTCTGTTAAAATATTTTAAGAAGCATTTGGTAGAAGAAGAAGGATATATTTAGATATTAAACACCTAAGAGGGAATATTTTTTAGCTGCAGCTTACTGAATGTAATGAGCAGTGAAGAAGTCGACCAACTTCATATGAATATAGTTCATGAATGATTACTTTTGGGTATATGTGGAGTTCAGACCGATGAAGTTGTAAGAATAAATCGATTCAGTGCTAACAGCGGGATGGTTATGCGTAAGGTAAACTAGAATGGCACCCAGTCACGAAATGCTACGATTAAGTTGTGATCATAATCAACGCCTATATCCCCAGTTGAAATTTGTCAAACTCCATTGTGCCCTTTTATCTAGATCTGAAGCTATTCGAGAAACTGCGGCAGAAATTGGGTAGTTCTGAACTGATCGTTGCCACCTCAGGCACACCACCTTTCCTGAACGCATTGTTAATCCTCTTCCCAAGAGACATAAATACCTCATATTTTCCCCTGACTGGACACGCACTCATACTCCCTCAGCTTCAAACGCAGTCTATTTCTACACACATCAGTCCATGTCATCGTTTCTACGCCTTCCTAACAAATCTTTCCAGCCACTTCCTTGATTCGAATTAATATTTTTGTTTACGTTAAGAAGGGTAAAAGATGAAAGAGTGACACCCTATTCTTGTGTATGCAAATATTCACTTAGGTGAGATAGAATATTTAAATTGTGGGCCTGAAAAGTCGTGTTGTTTTTGGCGCTTGAATAATATGGACAAAAAGGAAGGGAATAAAATTTAAATATTCTTTGAATAAAAGGCTGATTTCTAATTCAACATAGAAATTAGCACTTTTAGTACTATGCCTTGCGTACAAAGGCAGAATTTTTGTATGCAAACGGTTGCACTAATCACAAAACCATGAATAAAACAAACGAGTGTAAAAAGTTGGAGTTCTGCAGCTGCCGTTGTTTTATTCGGAAATTCATGCTCACTTCCTGTTTATTTACATAATTTAAACAAATGCGTTCAAGGCTCACTTTACTACCGTGATTTAATAATTCATGGAAACGGTCTACCTTCGAATATAATAAAAGTTTGACTTTTTGTATATTATACAAACTTCTATGAACATATAACGGTTAATCTGAAATTGTTTTGGAGTTTGCAGTGAGCGTAGTTCTATCAGACAATGCCATTTTAAAGGGGAAGTAGCTACAACTACCCATCAGTACTTCTAGTATAAGAAAATTAAATCAGGAATCGCTGAATGAACATCCAAATTAACGAACGAATTCGGCAAAAATATACGATGCAAATCCTGAAGATCAGGCTTTCAAACAAAGCAACAGGTAGCTACCGGAGATGTTCGAGCCATAAAACCTAACATGAGCATTAGATATTGCTATTGGCTGAAATCTTATCAACGCCCCCCCCCCTCACCAAATCCATATTGATTAATAACTCTTAGTGAATTGATCTGCTTTATTAACAGCCATTTGCAAACAAGATTTTGCCTTTTTTAAACTCCAATAAAAGCTACGATCTAGTTGGCTTTCCAAGGGAATTTCTGGTAAATAATGCACATGCTGCAAGTAGTATCAAATGAAATTGAACTTTCCATAATCAGTGTGGTCCAATTATTCTCTCCTCGACTTAGGCCCAAAGAGCGCAATCTGTACGGGCACCAGCAACATGACTAGAAAACCGAATTCCACACAAATTGAACGAACCCGAATTAGTTAAATTTAACTGTAGTTAACCGCTAGACTTATTTACTCAATTTGCTTAAAGCCTGAGGACTCACGACTTAAAACCGCAGAATATCCCCAAGATTCATACATCCACACATTCCAGCTTCTTACTCCTTGTTCAACCCCTTTCACTCATCTTTTCTCATTCCGCATTCCGATTTGGTCCTATTGCATATGGACTGCTTCCCGACGTTGGCAACGCACTTTTAGACCCTGCCATTTCCAACTTCCTACTACCTACTCTGCAAGTCGTAAGTGACCTCTCACCCTCGAATATTTTGTTCTTAAATTCTGTCATATGTTTTTGGCTCATTGCATGACCGCGAGGGACTCAGTCGTACACTCGTGCTATTTCTGTAAATTAACTTCAAAACCACAGACCCTTCTTATATTCCACCATCTGCGTATACACATCAATAGAAACCAATGAATGAGAAGAAATAAATACAAGCCAAAATGCCAGTTGACCTAATGATTCTTTTGATCCCCCCCCCCCATGGAATTCACATCTACTTCCTAAATACTTTTTCAAATCGAGCATGCTCCCATTTAAGGGCTTTCGGTTCCAATGAATGCTTTCAACCTATTGAAAGAATTCCAAATTGTGAAGTCCTGTCGTTAAAAATTATTTCGGATAATATACACTGATCCCCTTATGAGATGAATTATTGATATGTTCTAGCCGTTTAGTAAAGTAGTAAAATTCTTAATTTTACTACTAAAGGAAGCACAATAATAACATATAAAATGCTTACGGGCATAAATATAAAATTGAAAGAATGGGCGTTGTCGCATTGTGATAGGTGGACATAAATAGATTTATTATTACCAATTTTAAATATTGCATGCTTCCCTTTTTACCTCATTAAATGAAATAATTAGCACTTTGAACTCTTTGAATAAACTTACATTCTAAAAATAAACATTTTTTTCAAAATTGAATGCTTGTGTGTAATTTGGTAAGGACAAGACCCACAACAAGGCATTGCAACTAATTACTGGAGGGACAAAATCAACACCCATTGATGTAATGCTCCTGATTAGAGGGAACACCACAATGCCTTCCTTTATCCTGCATGGGCAGCTACTGCGCATTCCCAGGGACAAATTCTACAGCACCTACGAAAATAAACCAAGACACCTAAAATTGCAATCTGGCCTAAAATAGAAAGCCATGAACCTAAGAAAGCTTTGCAAATTGCTAAAAACCAAAACCCTCTCTCTACCCCAAAACCCATGAGCAGATACTGATGCACAATGTTGCACCAAACTGTTTAACCATTTCATGAAAGGAGATACCCCTCCAGAACAAATGTGCTTATTGGCCATTGAGACAATTAATGTAAACTCCCCTGCAGATCAATGGCATCAAGCCAACACTGATGAGTCATACATAGAAAACCAAGAAAACGTTGGTGCAGGTGTTTACTCTAAACTATTCTCTTTCTATGCAGCAGCAGTAAAAAACTATTCCGTATTCAAAGGAGAAATAAAGACCAATAAGAGAGCATTAGGCCAATTGTGCTGCCTTGATACGAAATCCACCGAAGCAGTAATTCTTTCGTACTCACAGACAGCAATACATTCAACTTGAAACAGAGGAACACCCAAAACTGCATCAGTTACTGGGAGAAAAAAACAAAACAACAGTTTTTCGTTGGATCCCTTGGCACTGTGGTATTATAGGTAATGAGCACACTGACTACGTACCAGGCATGATTGTCTGGTTAAGCACCTTCACAGAATAAGCGTATACGCTCAACCAACACGTTCTCCATATGACCTACAGGAGAAAATGAAGAAGACCCACCTGATTCGGTGTCCAGCTCTAAAGACAACGACAGAAACCCAGAGATACTGGGAGGCCAGAAGTCAGCTATAGAACTATGATCAATATCTTAATGCCTGCCATTTGAAATAATAATAATAATAATTCCGTAAGGACTATTCTAGAATAAAGTAAAAAGGTAAAGTAGTTATGAGGATTTATCGCCTAAGGCGTTTTCTTCACTTTACTTCTCTGCCATTTGTTGTTACCATTAACACAATCGTAGAGATGAGGGCTTCATTGTGATTAGCACTATATAAAGGGCTGTCAAATCACTTGACTTTAGGGGGTTAATATCTCATCGCTTCAATGTTTTTTGCTGTAGAACACATATTGTGACGTCAGCCTACAATTCAGAATTATCATACTTCTTCAAGTAGACTTATTGTATTTTAAGTGTTAGCCATTTATATAACCATTTAATGATAATCGTCACGCTTTACTCTCCAACTATATTATGATATACTAAGATTCCTGTACCTCTTCATGCTACCTTCTCGAGCCATATATAACCTTCTGTAATTACAGGGAGCCTCTTTACCACCAACAAATCACCACCGCCACTGACAACTTCCTGTTCTTCCATTTAAAGTCCTGCATGCTACCTCTCTCTCCCTCTCTCCCTCTCTATCTTATTGCTCTTGTTGTTTCGTTGGAAAATGGAAATAAGAATGGAAGGGCCTTTGGAATTGATAATTCTGCTTGAAGATGGAATAATAATAATAATGAAATAAATTCTTAGAAATTTTATCTAATATATTGAGTTTTTTATGCAGGCTGTTTTTTTCTATTTTAAACGAGACTTGCTTTAATTTTATTACTTAGATTTATTTTTAGTGTTTCCTTTTAGTTGTTTCAATTCTAACAATGCTTAATGATCAGGACATCTCATTTCGCCACCAGGCCAAATACGTTTTTATTCATTCAAATGATCATGTGGTTTCACCTGCATTAAATCTTGCTTCTTCATTAATGAATCGCCTTTTTGACTTTCTCTAATTAGGCACTTGTAAGCTATCTGCACAGACCTATCTACTGTGAAGTTGACAAAGTGAAACGTTAAAGGTGAGTTATAGCCACAAATTCGGGTTCGTATCATCAAGGTCTGCTTATAAGTCGAAGCAAAAAATTACCTACGACAACCAAAGTAACTACTTTCGGGTACAAATATGACGAACCGATTGAAAAAGAGGCTCCCACGTTTGTATTTTGATTACAATACTAAACACTGAAATCTAGATCCAGTTGAAAAGGAAACACTCTAAGAGGTGTTTAATTTCATCTGAGCCACAGAAATACGAGAAACGAATGCATAAAAATAGCTTTTTTTCCAAAAATTAAAGCAAATAGTTTTTTGCTAAGACAGAACTGAGCAGAGACAGGATACTCGCATCCTTTTAAAAAGACATGATAAACACAGATGAAAAAGCACATTTGCTGACAAGAAATGCGAATTTCGAACGGCAACCGCAACAGTATGACATGGAAAAATCTGTATTACATAATCTGAATTTAGCATAAAAAAAATGATAAGACCACATTGTGGGCTAAATGAAACAGAGTAATGGCTGAAAGAAGCGCAAATATCAATGTGGTGATAAGGTTAATTTGTGCATAATGGCATTAACGAAAAAATGCTATTCCTTTTAGCTTTTGAATCAGGCTTTAGAATTGACGCAAATATATTCACACAGTGCACCAGTAAAGCGAAACATTTAATCTCCAAAGTGAAGCAAAAACAGGGTATTCGAAACACCACTGGCAATGGGGCTTATAATTTGCATTCAGAGTTAAAACACCTATTGATGCAGCATTGAATGGAATTATTTTCTGCCTGCTATTGAGAAAGGATTAATCCAGAAAAATATTAGGCTTTTAATGTCCCGAAGGCTGTTTCCATTATCCTATTCCTATACGATCGGTTAGATGATTATGTATATTTGTCATCGATATTGAAATACTAATTATTTTAAATAAGCTTAATTACCATTATTAGCCATTTTCAATAGCATTGCGGTCAAATTGCTCCTTTCTAAAATTAGAGATGTCGAATTGCTGCTCCCCTATGCAAGTCGAAATATTGGCAGTTATTTGCTCGACATCAGCAACAATAAAGTTGACAGAATGACGGCTCCATTTGCATCCGAATGTATCAATTACCAAGCTTAAAAAACCAGTCCATTTACCGTGCTAATAGAAAATTCTAGAACGCTGGTTAAACTTGAAAATCTTTGCCTTTAGAAAAGAACTATAGCATGCCTGTGATTGTGTAGCTATTTGATGAGAAGGTTGTTTTAATCTAAAGTACATATCACGGAATATGCACTAAAGTAGTGCAATTCACTTCTATGGGCAAAACTTTCCCTCTAGAGGACTATTATGCATTCGCAAGTGGCTGGCATGCAGCTGGCGTGTGATTAAACGACTGATGTGTTTCTTAACTGGCCTTAAATATACCTCAGTCTCACCAACATGGCTGAGATAGCACTTTTCCACTAGTTCACACCTGCATACATTTTTCGAATTCTCTCTCTCTCGCCCCCTCCCTCTCTCTCTCTCTCTCTGAGACGATAAGCCAGTATGTTGCAGCTTGGAGTTGAAATAAACTGGTTAGGCCCTAGTCCTTTCTTGAACAGCCAGCAATAATAATAACTCTCTAAGTCCCATTATTCATTTTATCATAAGAAGATTTTTAATTTGAATACTTATTAATTACAAACCATAGATAAACTCTCATATTTAAAAAACTGTAACCTAGCGAGATGACAAGTGTTAAAGTAGAATTTTAACTGAACTGAAATTTATGTTCCCATAAAGTGAATAAATATACATATATATTCAAATGGCTGACAACACTTTCGAGGAGCTATATTCGTTGATGGAATTCCAATCCATATTTCACCATTTTTAATCATCTTAGCGATCAAATCTATCAAATCCATTGACATTTCCGTTGCATAAAATCAAATTCATATCATCGAAGTACATTTTGAGGCTTGTCACAACTAATTCTACTATCCTTTTACCTTTTAATTGTAAAATTGTCAAATTCAAATCCCTTTTTTCGAATTTCTTCCAAAGAAAGAAATAATCAAATTTTATTAAAAACGATGAAATAAATTGAAAAACTTAAGTTTAGATTTTGCTGCTTCTCAGTTACGTAGAGTTTAGCGTAAGTCTACTATTCGTGAAGCAATGACGCTGCAAATCTTCAGAGGTTCGTTTCGTTTAAAAAAGGTTTAGCACTTTTACAAATGCTCATAAGTTGCATTCTGTTCTGTACTGTGCATTTTAAGAGATGATTCAATCGTTTTTGGGCTTTCATGCTTAGTGGACTTCTTTGCAACGTATTTTACAGGTTTTGTAACTAAGCTCAAAACATATGAGCAATTGACGGTTCAGAAGTGTTAAATTCATGCTACCTTTGGGAAAAATATCATGTACTATTTGAGGTTGTATTAACAAAAGGAAATGCTCAAGTAGAAGAATATGGAGTGAAGAATGGGGAAATTGTTTGAAATTTCGGAACGCTGTTGTGGCATTAAAAAGCTCACGTTTTACGTTGATGGGTTTAAACGTTTAAGTTCTAAAGTTCACAAATGAATTTAAAAGTGAAGTCATATCCGTGGACTGCATAAATTGTGGACTAATTTATTCATTAAATTGCTTGTTGTGGGATAGTGAATGCTGATTAAGAAGCTAACTACAACCGCCTGGAGATGAATTACCACAAATATAGCTGGGCTTAGTGTGATTACCCAAAGACAAGTTGAAACTAAGAAATTTCAATATATGTTATAACACATACCACGCGTTGGGTGTAATCAGTTCAATTTTTACAAATGCCGAGCAGGTATTTTATTGGAAGAGATGTCTAATTGGAATGATGAATCAAGCTACTAATTCTATTTCTACATCAATAAACATCAAGCACAAAGTGAAAGGAGAAAAGATAAATAAGGCTTCTCGGTGCCTTCGGCTCTGAAAATGAAAACTAGATGGGAAGTTCCACGCTGGTCGATTACCACAAAAGATGAAACACTCTCTGGTCAACTCCTTTGCACCATATGTGAATGTCACCTGATACCGCGGTACGCAGTTTTGTCCTACGATTAACCAGCCAATAAAAAGAAAGTCAAATTTGATCTAATGATTTTGTAACTTAGATGAATAAAGGTTTTCTCTATTCCCTGACACTGACTTCTACTTCTCGATAAAGTTTCTCATAGTATTGGACAATCTACACACCTTTTCCAAAGGTATTCCTTCTAGTTCTTTCTGTTGCTTAAATATGCTTAGCACAATTTTTTTTTAAAATTCCACGGATTAATTTGTCGAACTCAAAACTTGAGGCTGTTTAATTTTTACAAAATATATTTTTCACGAATGATAGGACCACCATCTTAGGAATGTTTTCTTGAGAAATTATCCACGATGTGAATTTCAACATTTGTGTGTGAAACAAATATCCCTACTACTTGAGGGTGAGCAGTTATTACAGAAATTAGGGCATCAATGAACAATTAAAAATCTATCGCAAAAAACAGAGTATAAGATGTACTTATTGTGCTTTTAATGTTTTTTTTTAAGTGGGAGTGAAAACAGTGGCGATTAAAAAGTTAACAAAAAGATTTTAAAGTCCATAAAATATATTTGGAATAAATTAATATTCTTAAATGTCTACACGTCGTTACTTTTAACGAATTTCTATTAAAGTTTTTAATTATTTAAATCTTCTCTTTTCTAATTAAATTTTGTTGTAGAAGTTAATTATAAATATTTTTCTCAAGAAAGAGTGCCTCCATGTTAATTAACTTATCATTTAAAAATTTGAATTGACGTTTGCTATCGTGTTCGCTTATCGCAGTCTAGGCGAATGGCGCAAAATTGGCATTTGGAAACGATGTGGGAATGATAGGAAAACGAGATTTATCCTGTTTAGTTGATCACAATGTACTTTATTTTAAGCATAAGCTAATATAAACCTAATCCTTGGTGTTTAATTTGGCCATTGACATCAGTTGTACTGCAGACCCAATTTCGCTATCAAATTTTTTCGCCTAACTAAATATCAGTATTCTGATTGCCTTATTTCAGAACAATTTCTGCCCTATGCATGAGTGATAAATGTTTTGTTCATTGAGATCTATTGTATTTTCTCCTTTCGGGAGCAGTAATGATTACTCTAAGTTACTCCTCTACAATGCTTTCAATTAGATCAAGATTAAAGTTATTTTATTGATATATTTTTTGACACACAACGAAATTTGATTCCAACAAATAATGTAAACTTTTGTTTATTAAAGAACACTTAGTTATTACTTATTTTTGTTTGACCTATTGCGTTTTTAAAGCAGTGTATCAAAGATATTGAAAAGCATTCTAATTTCAGTTCCTAAACCCTCTTTTCTTAATTACAGTCCTTATCCAACGGTCGTTAATCACTTTCAAGTTATTTGCATTTGCCCTCCATCTTATCATCATACAAAATCACGCTGCCGCGTCTTGATCTTGCAACAGAAAACGAACTCGATTAATAAACATAAAATATGATGAATCAAAGCATGACCCCGGTGAATTATGAGATCAGAATTTTGAAACTTGAAGCCATGAAATGTTTGTTAAAAGCACCGATAGTCTAGAAATCACTCATGCTAACTCCTTTAAATTTCCTGCGACATGAAGGATATCAAAAATAGAGCGTTACTTATTCAAGCACAATTGTCTACCCACATTAAAAAAATACAATAAGAAGTGTCATTAATCGGATATTTGGGGGAATAGTCATACTTATTAACCTGAAGAATTAAATAATTTACAAGAAATCGTTTTCCACATAAGTTAGGCTAAATGATTTTGATCAAAGTCAATTTGCGTTTGAATGCCTGCTCAAACCGAGTTTATTAATAACACTTCACTTCGCTGCACTCAAAACCCACTTGCATCTCATCTTGCCTTTAAATGACCCATCTATCTACAGTTGTTATGGTTGCTTCCCACCTTCAGTATTCCGACTTAAAAATAAGTTATGCACTTTTATTCATTAATTTTGAAGAGGGGATTTCCTGTCTACTAAATTGGAGTTTCGATAAATCGATTGGCTTTAGTGCATAGAAGTTGTTTTATATCATAAAAAACGCATTCAAGAATTGTGAATTTATTAGGTAAAGTGTTCTCTAATTACATAATTTAATCTAATTTCGCAGAGGTATCTCCCAAAATCTCATGGGATTAAGAGCCGAAAAGGGAAGTCTCGATTAAGCCGATTATTCGCTTAATTATTCATAAACTCTGAGGGTTAGTGATTTTCCAATGGAATAAGGATTCCATTTTGAAGAAAACAAAATTTTTTGCAGTCATTCTGTTGTCAATAGTCGTGATAGAGATTCGCCTCTATTCACCTCTTGTTCTGAATTGGGTGAATATGATCAACAGCCCAAATATATCAACTTTTAATACTGCTGTCGAAATCTCACTTTGAATTCTAACTAAAGAAGTCTGAGAATATGAGCTTTAAGTAGTGAATTGCATCCCATATGAGGATATGGAATTCCGATACTTCCAGAAAGGATTTTGCATTTATACATTTTACAACGGAAATAGTGTCCTGTTATTACTACCTTCCGATAATGGACAAATTAGAGAAAATGTAGTGTCAACCCCCCCCCCTCCCCTCTCCCGGACTGACCTCAAATTACCTTACAGAATCATCATAATTTTTCCATAAGTGGCTCAATTTATTAAACCACTCAGTTGGTCTCAACTACCACCTTGGGACTGCACGTCTTTTAACTAACACCTTCTGAATGAATGATCAGTCCTCTTCTCCATACCTCCCTTTAAGCATTCACCTTCGCGTATCTCCCCTGTTTGCCTTATTGTCTGAAAAATTGAGCTAGAAATTGGAAGGATCTTCGATCCGCAAGACTCCAATATCCTTCACTAGCTTTTAAACAGTGGGAAAAACTAACAAACCTACTGATTCCCATTTTTCTTTATTGCTTCTTCTATTAGAACTTACAAATTAACACTCATTTCCGCCTATGGCATATATATTAATCAGAATTCATTGAATCAAATCAGATAAGCGAATTTCCGTCTCGTCATTTTCCATGTGATGGACATGCATGCTGTCGCTCCCTTTCCACCCTTGTTTTTTAACATTAAGAGAAAGCAGTAAGAGTATAGGCCGTTGCATTAACTCCGATGGCGGTATTTTTATAGACAATAACAACAACTTACACGTAACGCAGTTCTTTAGGATTTGAATCGACTGTACAATGAAACCGAACTGTCTCATTTTCCCGATAGGCTTCGCCAATCATTTTGTTATTTGAAATATTTTTCGTGATATTCATATTTTTAATGTCTGAAATAAAATAAAATGACATGAGGATTAAATGAGGAAATGAAATTTCACACAGCTAACCTTATTTAGTAAATCTATTTTATGTGCATTTATTTTCTTACTGCAAAATAAAGCAAAATTTTGCAAAGAGAGCTTCCAATCACTCCACATGTTTTCGGCTGGACTGATGACACTTTCCACAAACCAACCTGGATATAAACCAATTCAATCAATGCTATTAACTGTATTGATGATCAGCAAAGTGACTTTCCTTCTTGATGCCAAATCTTCAAGGAACATAGCTAATTGTTGCATCCTTATTGCTTAATTAAAAATGCTAACAAATAAACCAATTACAGAAGACTTGAAGTGTTGTTGTCACTTTAGGCATGACGGGTTTTTCGAATGCTGCTGCATTTTGGATCAGACACTCCAGTCGTCTCCCTGAGAGCGAACGGTCCATTCTTAGTGTCAGGATACTGCATCCAATATTTCTAAAACAGAGAATTAGAGTAGTCAAATTACCACTGTGTGACTTTCTAAACTTATGTTGTAATAGAAAATCAAAGGCTAATAACAAGGAGTCTGTTCTCCCGTAGAAGCATAACGTTAAATTTAATCTCCATTTGTATTCTTGCAGTCCCTAGGACATTCTATTCCTATTAACTTTCAATTCTGTTATATAATAATTCTTTATTCTGTTCGACATGACAAGATTCTGAACTTTTCATGACTGACATCTTCTTTTTATCTAAACTGCTTCAATTTATATGCGATTATTTGCTCTCCAGATCACAAAATTAGCTAAGCCTATTCTCAATAATGACATTTCTAATAAAATCCGTTTTATTAGATTTTCAAATTTAGAGATAAAAATTATTATTAAAATGCGAATAAATGAAGAGAGTTTTATTTGCTTATGTCATAAAATTAGCTCGAACATTCAAGATGAATTGGCTAAGAAAGGAAATGCACAGAAGTGCTTTTTGCATAATTAAATCACCAAATTAAATGTTCCTCTGCCTTTACTTACTGGGGGTGGGAGAGAGTGAGAGAAAGAGAGTTTGCTTTGTTACAACCTACCAGACCTAATTATGCAAATTAATGCCTTTCAAGCCGCTTCTGCAGTTTTGACTAAAATTTGGTATAAACAATATTAAAGATACCTTCACTGTGTCTATCAAATCATCATCGTATCATGAGTTAACTAAGAATAATTATAGGGAATTATAGAATCATTTGAGTAAAGCCACGCGCATCGATTATTCGGCGAGGTGTTTTAGATCTAATTTTGCACCTTATGTTCTAACTTCCACCTTCTCTCTTCCTCCATCTCTCTCTCTCACATACACACACACACACTTAAGTATTGAGGTGCATTTATTCATCTACCCACTCATTCGGCTTTTGCATTTTTCGATGAGTGTTCGACATGCCTCGCCAAGGCCACATTGTCAACAGGCCACAGCATGTGAACGTTGATTTCCGTAATAAAATTGCATTAATTAAGAGCGAAATAAAGTTGTCAAAACCAGCCAACAAGTTAATATGCTACAAATGGTATGAAGAGAAGAGGGAACGATGCAATCAACTCTCTAGTGCTAACTAACTGGGTAAACTATAAATCAGTCTTATTAGAATAATCAAGATTTTGCCGAACTGACGTAAGCAGAATGGTGGTGACTTAGGTGAAAAAAGAGGGGAGGGGGGGGGGTCGTGGGTTATAACGGAAGAAGTATAAAATGACGGAGAACGTAGAAATGCAGCCAAAATCCATTTAACATCCCACTAATAGTCTATTTGCCTTACGTAAAGACTAAGTATACAAGCATCTAGTTTATAAACAAATTTCCTGAATTCTGGACATGCTCCACTATTTCCAATCGACCGTTATATATGCCACTTACAATGAGAGCTTATGATTTGATGTGATCTAACCAAGTTCTTTTGGATAATTTGTACAATTACCAAAACGAGTGATACAACTATAATATCCATTTTCAATGAGATGTAGTGAAAAAAATTCTATTCTTCTTGCCCACAGGCGTATAATTCACTCAAAAATGCAAATAAAGTATTCGCCCCGTGATGCAAATTTTATATTGAGGGAGTTACATTTTTTAGTTTATTTTTTTCACAGGTATTATTCCATTTTAAAAGCAGAAAATTGCGTCTCTGAAATGCAAGGTAGATTTTTCTAACCTCATCTCGAAATTACATACATATTGGGAGGAATTATATTTAGACGGTTATTGCTCTCTCTTCCTAGAGATTCGTCTTAATTTTCCCTACACTCTCGTTGGTTGAAACGATTTTGATCTAATGATCAGAAGAATTCTTCTTTTGGACGCTTTGCTCCTCTAGTTTGAAAGACTGTGGAGATTTTAGTACACTATTCTTTGACAAGCGTAGGACTTGTTCCTCTCAGAGTAAAAGTTCCTTGTGACCAACTTTAGCTCGATATTGAATCAGCTCCTGCTTAACTGGACAGGGTTAAACAAGAAGTCATCTGTTGTAAAATCAACAGGCAGAGGGAAGTCTGGAGAAAGGATGAATTTTAAGTTTCGTAAAGTAAAGTAACGTTGCATAAATATAGAGGTTCCGTTTTATTGTAATCATATTGAACCATGATTGCCATTCTTTAGGATATTAAACAGTTGGTATTCAGTTATGAGATACAAAAGTGAGGCTCGATTCCTATATGACTTTTCAGCCTATTTGAGATCCTACACAAACGGAAGTCATTTAAGCCCCTTTCTCGGACTATTCCGGATCTTAGCTCCTTCAGATTCGTTGTTTATTGGAATTGAGAAGAGTTTCAGAACTCTTCTGTTTCCCTGTAGAAAGGTAGATAGTTGAATCTTGCATTGAATTGTGTTCTCTGAAGTAGTTTTTTAACATTTGCATAGCCTTTTGGAGAAGTTTAAATTTGTGAACCCTTCATTTCTGACTTAATCAAATTTTAGTACTGGTATTTGAGCCTTTCCCACTTCAAGAATTTTGTCCACTTCATTTTAAAGGGTGCCCTCGAGTTTCTGGAATCAGAGCGGCAATGGTGAGAATTATGGAATCATAGGGAGTGGATATCTTTTGATGTAGCACTCTGAGATGATTAAACCTAATTGGATTGATGAGTCTCCTGATTGCCAATTGGCCATTTTTCGGTAATGATGGTGAAAGCACTTTGATGACTGCCCCACTACTCATGTAACTGATTCGTTATCCATTTTTGCAAAGTATGACTATTTTGAGCTGTATTTCTGTCCCTACGATTCACCTGTCCACCAAATATCATTAGGCTACAGTTGACTCGGACTTTAGAGAGGGAATAGAGGGCCAGGACCGAGTGTACTTAACCCGAGGAGTTTTATTTAACCTACAAGGACATGGCATAGAAATGCAAGTTATCTACATAACCTCGTTAAACCGATAGAAGTTTAGTCAAATTAGCTGTCAATGTGTTTGGAAGGAGTGACAATCTGTGGGAATTGATTGTTCTGAGACAAAATAAAACTGCAGTTATGAGCTTTGTAGTTTCTTGGACTGACTTAAAAAAATACACTAAATATTTATTAATAATTGAAAAATATGAATCTTTAAATAATTTTGAAGTCCCATTTATTTGATAAAACAGTAAGTAATTTGCTTGAAATATGTCAATGGATACTTTCGAACAGAAACCTATTGGTTGTTGAACTCTACTAATGGTTATTCATAAAGTGCCACTCAAACTTACAGTCCACTTCCTACATCCGGGATTTCTTTGTTGACAATTTTGTAGCCTAATCCATTGTGTGCTTTAGAGTTGAATACATATCTCCATGTTGGATATTCGCGATCATACTGCGGTGTTCGACTTTTCTCGGAAAAACTCCCAAAATCAAATGTCGGTGGCATGGACAGTTCAGCCTCAAGTTCTGCCACCGGTGACAGAATCCACATTAATCGAGATACGGGAGAACTGGGTGAGGCTACACACTCCAGGGACACTTCACTTCCTTCCAGTGCCCACACTTCATTATCACCATTTCTAAAGTTAGCGTCCATGGAATTACTGGAATGTGAAATTGTGTGCGATATTGGTGGTCGAGATAGTGTTGATGAGGCCTGTTCGTCAAAATTAGGGAATGCATGAGCGTCCGACTGAGACGGATTGTCAGATTGAATTCTGTCGGGAGAGAGCTTAGTTGAACTGTCTTGAAGGGATTTGGAAGCCGAGGTTAAGGGTATTTGCCTGAGTAAAAGACGATCTGGAGCACCTAAATGACAAAAAAACCGAATTACATCTGGACGTAATCAAGAGGCAAGGGAAGGTTGAATAGTCTAGCTTGGAAACAGAATAAATAAATTCGGTTATAATAGATGCTGATTGAATGCTGTGGACAGCTAATATGACTGGCCTCTTTTCTATCCTCCCCCCCCCCCCCCCCCACGATTTATGTAAGAAAAGAAAACGGATCGGTTGAACATAATGAAAAGTGGACTTAAAAAGTTTGTAATGCTGGCAAATGTGCTCATAGAGTTTAAAAAGACGTGGAAAATAATCTTTGTCTGTAACCTATTGAAGCTTATCATCTTTGGTTACTGACAGCGTGTAATAATATAGACAAATAGGATAATTAGGACTTTTTTGTAGAAGTCCGGTTCTTCTGCCATCTGTCATGCAGCTTATGAAAGCTTAATAATATGGTAAAAAGCTTACTAGACACTAAAAACGAAGTTTTCGGGATTTCACTTTAAAGTAAAAAATAAGTTTTGTTTAAAGCAAAATATTATATAAGTGAGAATTCAAAAGCAAAATGCTGTTGGGTGAATTCGATTTGAAATTATACATGTGCGAAGCTAAAAGCTGGAGAAAATTTTGTGTCTATATTCAAGGTTATTCTTGTTATTTAAATAAATTTTCTTCAATTAGTTTACGGACATACGCGTCTAACTGCTTAAATAAATCCCTACTGTATTATAATATGCTGCAGCGCAACTTATATTTGAATTTTAGAATGTTGGTTTTTCAGTATACCACAGTACGTGGTTATCGCCTCTTGTCGCCACTTGAATGTCTTAATCACCATGTTGTTAAGCGCTAAGCCAGGGGGGATGGGTGGGCCTCCATATCAAGGAACCTAAAGCATCTAAATTCAAAAGCTTGGAGATTATATTCCTATTCTAATAGGATCGACGAATAAGAGAAGAGTGATTATCTAGGGGGCATTCAGTGTCCTAATTTTATGACAAGGTGAAACGGCCATCAAATCAAGTGATCATCATGTACATAATGAGCAACGCTTTAAGTGCTTCTAGTGCCCACTTATACTTAAAAAATCGTACCACGGAGTAAAGTAAGTATGTTTAAGGTTTCTGCACTAGCAAAGATAATGATAAAATATAGTCAGTGTACTTTTAGTAAAAAAAGGTGCATGAGCATTTCTAACTTACTATAAATAGTTATAAAAATTGTGGAACTAGTGAGAGTTTTAACGCGTGGGGGCTGCATCAACTGAAAGGTCTGAATTGTAACTTGGCAGCTGAAGGAGGTCTGATCCAAATTCCGTACTTTGTACACGAAAAGGTCGAATACACCTGAATGAGGAAAACACTATTACAAGAAGTATTCTGGAGGGATAAGAAAAAGTCTAGGCCTAGTATTTAATAGAAAATTGAAAGTTAGAACAACCTCATATCCCGAGATTTTATTCCTGATTTGCCATTTGTACTAAACTCATAATTACCTGCCTGTAAACCCGATTCTCACAATTTCATGGTAAATATCTGGATCACTTTGCGGGTAATGAAGGAGATAAAACGGATCAAGCGGAAACGGGTGCATTTATGAAGCAAAGTTGGCTGAAATCGACGTTTCCTTCTAACAGATCGCATTCATTTGCATTTGTAATATAGCGAACCGAAAACATTGCATGGTAGGTGCTCAATAAGTGACAAAAAAATACTATTTTGTTAGCTGACAAAAAGGGATTTGTGTATTTTTTTCGTTAAAGGGGTATTTGCTAAATAAAATTGAATAACAGGTAGCAAAAACTATAGGGATCGAAGTATTTACAAAATTACTTGAGATAAGTTAGTCCTTCAAGGTCAGAATTAAATTATTCCACAAATTAACCGGGCAGTGTAAACAATCATATTGGAGGGAGTAATTCTTAAAATAGCATGTAATAATCTTTATGGCCTAGAGATAAGTGACAATCTGCTCACGAAAATATCATTCACACTTGAATTAATAAGGAAATGAATAGTCGTCCACTTAAGCTAATAGATTTTCAAGAAGTATTTAATCGTTGATACTTAAGGACAATAATGAATGCTGCTTACACATTAAAGCTAATCATTCATTTATTATTAATAGTGGGCGTCAAAATTTAAATAAATGTAAAATAGCAAATTGAATATTTAATTGAATTTGAAATCACAATCATAAAAACACATGAATTTTAATATCACTTAAGTATCTTCTCACAAGGGGCTTTAATGAAAATACAGTTCAGCTAATTCTACCAGATGATGTTCATCTCTGACGTTTTAAACAAATTAGAAGTTCAGTGTTTGTTCACCAGGACATCTTCATGAAGTGATTTATTCACGTTTTTATAAAGATATAAAAAGAAAGAGCATTTGTGTACAATTTACGAGACATTTAATTCTAAAGTTCCTTTCCTGGGCTTTTTAGAACAAACGTAATCTGTACATATAATTTGTAATAAAAATTAAATAAACATTTGGTTAAACCCTGGCATAAAACTATGTTAAAATAATTGTAATTCAGCTTTCTTTCTTCAAGGTGCATATAGGGCATGAGACAGTCATTCCGTCGTCTCCATTTTGCACCATAAAATATTTATAAATAGTAAAGTTTACTGATCGAAGTGCGTGCAATATAATTGCCCTGCATGTGCAACACCTTATCGGACACCTAAATTGTAGAGAACGATAGCAACTGGGTTCATTTTATTAAAACTTTCTTTTGAACCAAGAAACTAGGGTTGATTTAATGGAAATTTCATTGTGATATTGAAACAATGTTTTAATATGAGAGAAATGGATTTATATATATATATATATATATAGTCATATAAAATGGACAAAAAATAAGTTAATGAAGAATTCTTAAGCTCTTCGACTGAATCGGTAAAACTAAAAGAGGAGTAAGCAGGGTATGGACATAATTAAATGTAACGTATTGCAAGACTTTTACTTTAGGGCCATAAATAGTTTACTCTGTGATCCAATCTCATAAGGGATGTATTCGATTTCTTCCTTCTACACCATGTTCGAAACCTTTCACTTGACTAAAACACTTTTCGCTAACATTTACCCTACATAAGTTAACATTAACTTCAGCATGAATTCATTTCAAAGCAATCCAATTTGCAACTTGTGTTAAGAATTATTTTTTGAGCTTCTACACATTAGGTGGGTGTTCATGGCATTATAGCAGTAAGACTTGACATTACACGTTTGTCAAACATCAAAGATGAAATTGGTGCCTTTGTGTTATAAAACGTTAATGGCACACTTTGTATAAAAACGTAGTCATATGTTGTAGGTCATATTTTGTGCAAGAAGGGAAATGTATATAAGTTAAACAACTTTAGCTTTGTTATCTCTAATCGCCAGGAGTCTTTTGTATGCATATTTGCATAGATTATACTTAATTCCTTAAATTACCATTCCACTATATGTTTGTAGTCTAGTGTTCTGCATTAAACAAAAATTTTCTTTAGTTCGCCGTTAACACGAGTATTTGTAATCTAATCAAGTCCATTTAAAATTGCATTATAGGGAAATCGAATAAGTGAGATTACTAAACACCAATAAGAATGAAATGCTAGCTCTAAGGTTTTCTTCCAACGTTCGATGAAATTAGCTATTTACGGAAACGGACCTACTTTTGTACTTCTACCGAAAATCAAAGCAAGACATTTTTGAATAAATTAACATAACGGGATTTTGTCTTATCAACTTATGGTAATTACTAAAATTTTATTTAACTCATTTGAACGAAAGTGCACGATTTTGAAAAGGCTCTATAACAAGTAATATGTTGGCTACAAGATGCCACGAAACAAGAATTTTAAATGAAAAATTATTTGCAGGTTTAGTCTCTGCTTTTTTGAAAGAATATCCTAAAAAATTTTAATTTGAGATAAGCATAATAAAGATTGAGGAAATAAGTATGTCTATGGGGAAATATTTGTACACAATTCCATTTATGAATCATATATTTCACGCCTATGTCAAGTCTTTTTTCTCACTAACGAGTCAGTATCTGAGGAAACTACGTTTTAGAAATTTTGTTCTTGTACTTCTTTCTTGCTAGTTCTTTGTCCATAGTGGCAAAAGATTTGAAAATTGAGCACTGAAAAGTTCATTTAAAGTGGAAATTTAATTCACGGGTAACTATTTCTTATATTTTGTCAACTTGATTACCTTGAACAATTTTTTAAATAATCTCAATATACCCATACACACGAAGAACTATGGCAAATTGTCTACAATGTTAATAATAAAACAGCATCGAATACTTTGGAGAATTATGGTAATTGCATTGTTTCATCGAATATGAAAGAGTTCATGCAACTTTTGATTAAAAAAATAGTCTCGTAGGCTGAGGCTGACTTAAACAAAATGTTTGTGATCAATCAAGTCTGATCAAGTTCGCATAACTAACAAAAGTTCCCAAATAATAAATTCCTCTAAGTTAGATAATATTCCAAGTTACAGTTAACCCATGAAAACTTTCAATGATTCAATAAAATACATAACCTCTAAACTCCTAAAATGTTTCATGCTATATTCGAAAACCTCAAAGAATAGGTTAATACTATCGTATACGGTAATAATTACTTATTAGGACATACTTCGCGTATTAGCTTATACTAAAATGCGTATCACCAGAAGCTCTCGCACTTCACCATGCTCTAAATTAAAGAGATATAAATTATTAACCAGCAACCATTTATTTTGCTCTAATCAAGTACAAAAGATTTAATTTACTTTTAACTCTCTTATCTTTTTATGTGACTCTATAAAAACTGCTTTCCAAGAAATTTCCAAGAGTTATACAACTATCGAAAAATGTTTATTCTTCTAAAATTTATCCAAATGATACAAACCAAAGCAATATTAAATTGTATGTGCTAAAAACGTTTATAAAATCGATAAAATTTGAGCATATAAATTAATTGAAAATTAAAGGAAATAAGCACAGCGCACCTTCACTAAGTGGTCCTGGCATGACATAGCGGCCTTCGTAGCTCTCCATGAGACTGTCATTGGTAAATCCAAATCCATCAATAATCCACTGTACGCTTACCCTCTGATTGCCTGACATTCTCCAGGGAATAAAATGAAGTGATGAAGAAGAGGAGGAGGGTGATGGGTAATGATATTTCGATTTATCTTTCGGGGGTTTTGCGGTTAAGAGTCGACATTTCAGTTGCGCTGTTGCACTCTTCTCAACAGAAGTATTTCGTGGACCTTGCAATTGGAGTATCTCAGTTGACAATTCAATAATATTTTGTCCGCAGATAGCATTTATGAATAGCAGCATTGGAATGAGAAAGGAGATGGAAAGACGCAGTGATCTGTTGAACATAAGAATACTACTCTGTTTCTGCTTCCACATTATCCCATTATTAAATGTGGACATGGAGCTTTTTCATCTCGGGGGGTTAGTTCTGCATCTAAGATGAAAATTTGACTGTAATATTGGAAACGCTTTCCGTTTTAGAAAATCACTCTTGTACACTTATATCAATTTATTATTACTGCTGAGAAAACTTTTTTCAAAAAAACTACGATTTGAACTTCCGTAACATATTATTAATCAGTTACAATTTCGCCTTTTTAAAAAATGTGATAGAATTTGCATTAACGGCATCATATTATGAAAGTAGTATCTTCAAACCAATTTGCATATATTTCAGAAAAATAACAGTCCTAACACAGTGTAGCTATAAAAGGATTTTGGCAACAAAAATGTCATTAAGGAAATGGAACAGTTTAGGGATAACCTGGAGTGCAAAAAGGTCACTTGAATTGAACTTCTATTGTAGGTTCTCATGCATTCACTAAATAATTTTAGCAAATGCATAAAGTTATTTTGCCTTCAATAAACTCAAAATAAAGATTCCAGTTTATTGATGCTTTATTCATAAAGGAATAGGTTACAAATTCAACAGATTCACAATATTAAATTTTTTTGTAAAAATGTGTGAATAATACCTTCTAAAATAGAGTAAATTCGTGTATTTCTTTTTTTCTTAAAAATATCTTCTCATAACTGTTAGGACCTTTCAGTTCAAATAATTGAACATTCCACTTCTCCTTGATATCACCTTTTATATTTAGATAAATGAGTGCTAAAACATCCTAGCATAATTTGCTCCAAACAATATCAAGAAATTTACGAACATGAAGAAAATGGCATTTCGCTTGGAAAATATCATTCATCCAATAATTAATTCTCAGCAATATTGGCCATAATTTGATCTTTGTTTCCACAGCTGTTTATGATTTTTATTTCGGCTACCTTTTCTCACTAAGGATACAAGTTTGATTTCCTTGCAATTTCTATTAATTATATGAGCATTCAAAAAGAACAAAATAATTTTTATTAAAAATTATGGTTTGCAAAGTACACTCTCAATTCCATATTTAAATATAATTTCCTTTATGTCATCCACTTTGTCAACAAAAAATTTCATCGATGTTTATCGATTGTCATAAATTTACTTTACCATTGTTTTAGATATTAATTTCAATTTTGTCATTCAATAACCACTAAAATTGACTAAAACATTCTTTAGATACTTTTCCCTTTTAGAGCCCAGATCGTGCAAATCGATTTGCAATAAGTAATTTCATGAACTAGCGTGCCATATGACAAATGACTTCCAGCAACTAAAGGAACATGGTCTAACCAATTTAAAATGAGTCAATTAAATTTGTGGACAGTGTTATTAAATTATCTGCATTAAAGTCATAAAATCAAACGATGGAAAGTAGATAATGCATGTACAATTTCATCAAATACTGAATTTCTTATTGTTCCAGTAATGATTTTAATTCAAAAACAAGACCAAAGTTATATAACTTTATGCCACACATTCGTGTATTTCATAAATACAATTTTATACGAGGACACTAATGAGGTTCGATAAATTAATCGGAAACAAGTTTCATTTGTCCTTCCTTATAAACTTATCAAGTATAAATTCTTAAAAGTTTATGCTTCGTTAATATTCGCAGATAATTCGAACCATAGTATTTAATTATATGGTTTATTCCAAGAAAGTAGATTACTTATATAATTTAGAATTAAACTTATGAGGATAAATTAAGATTTATAATTATCTAAGTAAATAAAGATTATGATGATAAACAGTTCTTAGAGTGCATTTTGACTTCGACAAAATAAATGACCTATAAGTTCATAAAAAATTATTATAAGCGAATTGGTTTAAATAAGAATTATTTTGTCTTAATTTAAATATGTTTAAGTAACTGTAATGAAATGACATGAAATTCAGAAATCATTTCAACTTGTCACGTTTGCACTTTGCTAATATGAAGTAAAAAGTCCTTATCCTGAGACAATTAAATTATTTTGAAAATTTCCTTGCTTAAAGATGGAAGCTAGTATATGATAGGAAAAAATTTAAACTGTTGAAATAATAACATGAGATAGCAAAAATACTGAGTTAACCTACCATCGCAAGCTAAATCCCTTTTCATGAAACTAGTTTGTTAATAACAAATAATGGCTGTCGATTTGCGTTAAATGAAAACTGTTATTTGTCAAACATCTAATTCAACCAATAGATTTAAAGGAAAATTACCATTGGTTAGTTAAGCCCAATACAGTGATTCAAGAGAGATAAAAGGAAATATTTATCCTTGTTAAATTTTTAAGATTTTATTTAATATTGAACTTTCCTTGAACTTGGCAGAAGTTAATTTGAAAAGAAATGCAAAATATACAAAATTATTTTTTGTGCGACGTTAATATTGGCTGGATAGAGAAGAGGAAAAATCGGTTTCTATTTAGCACATTCCAATAAATTTCATACAAAAGATTAAATTTAACTGAATTGCCATTTTAATTGAACGGAAATGAAAGTTAAATGCTAAGTCATGGATCAGGGTTCTGTAAACACACGATGAATCGAGGATGTCATGTGTACGATACTCGGATGATTAAAATTATCCGATGCGAATGGTTCATAAAAAGGGTGAATGTCATGTTAAGTTACATTTGAATATCTTTTAATGTGCTGTCAATTCAATAATAAATGTAAATATTTAGAACTTAAAAATGCGTGGAATCTCTAAAAGGTCACGACTTTTAAAGCTTTAATTTAATTTGAAATTATTTTGAAATAACAATAAAAGTAATGAAGGAACCTGAGGTAGTCGAATAAAGTACAAATTGCTAATGCATACCTTAATGTTACAGAACATATGCATCAATCCCAAGTGCGGCAACAACGTTTTAGTATTGACCTTGTCATATGAAATAATTATTTCATTAAGTTATTCAAGGACACCTCAAGAAGGTTATTGCCTCTTTAATTCAGTCTTAATTCAATGATATTCCACAGAGTTCAAGTTTCTAGATCTCTGACGGACTTATTATTTGTTACTATTTAATTGGTTATTATCTTAGCTAACAATTTCTCCTGTGCAATCTCATTAACCCAAAAATTCTTTAAGGAAGTAATCGGACAGGGCCCAAAGAGTGATTGAAAAGTTCCCTTTGCTCTCCCATATTTCCTCACAACTTACAACATAATTTCCAAACAACTCATCAAGTTTCGTAAATTCTGCTTATTTATCTGAGTGAATGCAAAGCTTAATGGTCGTTTCATTAATATATGTGAAATTTTAATCACATTTAAACGTTCTTTACTCTTGCAGCAAGTAGATAACATTTTATCACAACAGGCTTTATTAAATGCCATTTAATGTGGGGTTCAACTGAACACTACCGATTGTAATTATTAATTCTTAAAATTAAGAAGACCATTGAAAAGCTTTAATTTTTGAATTGTAACTGAATACGTGAAATGTACAAAATTTCTAAAACGAAATGAGATGAATAAATAATAAACTCGCAAATACAGGAATTTGGCTAAATTTGCATTTTAGCAGTCTGGCAGTGTATTGCTTACTTTGATACGAACATCTTTTCCGTAATTCAATTTAGTAATTGTATTCCTGATTTTCAAGATAGATGCACACAAAAGTTTTCTTGAATTATAGATGATGATGAGTTGATTATCAATTCATGTTAATTTTTCGGATTTTTATACATTATGTAAACTTGTATAAGCTTATTAGACTTTCCATAGGTCAGGCTTCATAGAGGCTTAAGTGCGTTACAAAGATTAATATCTTGTATTAAATAAATATTCCTTCAACGGAAAGATGCATATTATAAATGCAATTATTGTTATTCAAAAGAGCTAAGTAGAGCACATTGAATGCAGATTTTCTTCTCATATAACCAGTTCATGCAAATGCGTCTGAACAGGCAACATTGTTAAATAGCCAGGTAAGGGACGTAAAAATTAATAAAAGGATTAATTAATTAAATCAACAAATTAAAAGTGTGATTTTCATTGAATTCCGCAAGCATTAAATTGTTCTCTTTTTAAAGTTGAGAACCATCACTATGCTTCTAAGTCCATTTATAATGGCAGTGACCCAGTCTGGGTAATAGCTATAATTCTACAACCAGTTTTGAATCATTTGCCACGAAAAGCTGACGCAACTTGTAGAGGTTCGAGCATAGCTGAATGATAGTAGAAAAGTATAATATTTTATTTGCCCTTCAATTTTTTCTTCAATAACGTACGAATGGTTTCATCGGAACTCTCCTAATTGCAATATTTGCTAGTTTTGAACTTATCTGCAGCACTATCCGACTGACATTGGGAGGGACGACCGTTTGAAACCAAAGAGGAAATCTGCAAATGTTATTTAACAGTGACAAATACTCAGACCCTAATCAAATTCTGGTTACTTTAAGCTCACCACATATCCGAGTCTCATCCAAAATGTGGACACTCAACTTAACGATGGTCTCTTCAAAAAGCCGTTGAAGAACTACCCGAAGTCTGCAGCTTTTCAATTTTACACTCGGAAAGCATCTATGTACGCAATTAAATAAATCACAAAAATGCTAAATATTCAATATTTTCACTTCAAAATTTGTACCATTATTTATTCTTTGTCAGACAAGCGAAAAAAGTGGTTAACGTTCAGTTAGCAAATGAAATCAATAAGATATGGAAATACATCTATTATTAATAAAGACGGTATGCTAAAAGGTAATATGTATTTATTTCACTCAGGTACAAAGTAACGTGCATTTTTTATTTCTGTGGTTATTTCCGGTAGAAGGGAAATGCATTGAATTTTATTTTCTTTTTTGCAATCTTTCAATAACTTTAAAAAAGTAATTTTGGGAAGTTATTTTAGTGGTTCCCGGGGATTTTCGCCCTCATTAAACAATCCGATTTTGGCCAATATACGGGCTCTTATAGTGCAAATAGGGCATGCTATCACACCTAACTATGACGTTAAAATAACATTTACATTTAATTATTTATTTAAATCAAATGGCAGGCGTTTTGATGGTTATCATTAGCCCTTTAGTTGACTTCAGGCTTCACAGAGGAGGAGGAACATCAAAGTGAAAAAAAGTCGAGAGGGGGGGGGGGGTACAGAAGAGTGTTTCAAAGATGTTAAAGAGACAGACACATTGGTAGAAAAAAGGTGAGGTGAGTACTGTGGAAATAGTCGAATATGGCATAGAGTGAGGTGATGGTAGTTTGAAGTGAGAAGTCAACTGCCGGTTAATAGACTTTTTCGCCGTATGAGTATACGTTGCCCAGGGTGCACCACGTGGAGATAAG
>UZAE01012511.1:0-29849 GCA_900617975.1 Rodentolepis nana | reverse complement strand
CCATTACCCAAATTTCAGCATAATGCAACTCAATTTGTGACGAATAATGAATGTCAAATGTGACTTGCGGTTATAAAATTTCAAATAATTTAAGGCCCGCCCCACCCCAACCACCTCCCAGAATGAGATTAGACCACAGAACACAAGCTATAAACAAACCACACAAAAATGGCAGTGGTTTCCCCTTGCTAACACGCTCTGGATTGGACCTCAGATGAAATCTAGACAACGGAGTAGCATTATTTATCACCTAATTTAAGATAAATGTATCTGAATAAGAGCGTAGAACCGGCACAACAGACACAAATGTTTATACTGACCAGAGCATGAGTGATCTTCAATAAAAAAGGCCTTTCGATGTCAAGAATAGAAAATCGATCGAAAATTGACATTCAAAGATAGTGGTCAAGGTCATTGACAAGTTGATTCTCAAGGATAATATTTCATTTTAACCAGCTTTTCACCTCGAGATACCGCGGACAGTTGTTTCCCTATTACCAAATCTGGTTCCTACACTGCTATAGAAGTTTTCTAGGTATAATGAAGATATTAGAACTGCGTATACTTAGTAAGACGACATAAAACGTAGTTCTGGAATTAGACAAATGTAAAATTCCTCTAATTGAAGCTGACTCACCAATTCTGATAAGTGTAATTGATAAGCGAAGACAGAGCCCCAAATTGGTTCAGATATAAACACTAACCGGTGATTCCCAAGTTTTCTCAAAACAAAACATTTCCATTATCAAATCTATTCAAATTATTTATTACTCCTATTACCAGTGATAATCCAATTAATTAATACAGAACTGTGGAGACCATCGAGTGATTTAAGCTCACAGGATTTCAGCGTTTGACAACATAATAACCTCTCTTTACGTTATGTCAATTCCCCCCCCCCCCCCAACTCCCCCTTATTAAGTTAATCTCGTTTGCACATCTAATTGGCCCAATATACTAGCAGGAGATCTAAGCAAGACGAGTTCTCTTGGGAATCTCCCTGATCTATCTATAATATGGCGATGATGACAACCAATTAGCATCATTATAATAATTAGGATTTCCGATTCAGGGCTACCCCCTACCCTGGTCCAGATAATGTTTCTTTATCTCAATTAACTCTGTTTCACATTCCTTTTGCTGTCTATATCGGCAGACAACTTATTCTTTCTCTTCAACTAATGACAATTCCGCTTAGAGAGAAAGGGGCAGGAGCAAATGGGCCCAGCGGTCACTGCTAGAACTGACACATTTCGTGGAAAATTTTACAATTCATCTCACATGATCGCAAGTTCGGGCGTAGTTCCAAAAAAAGAAGCCCACAGTTTGGGGCTGTTTCACTCATTGAAATGGCGCAAGCGTGTAGTGTTCGCTTTAAAAAACGGCCTAGACATCAAAGGTGGGGGGGGGGGGGGGGTAGGAATTATTACTGCCTAATGCGCCCTTTGACCCTGTGAGCGGAAGTTTACAATGTGCACGAAGACCATTCAAGTAATCTATTTCCTCAAAATATTCTTATGAACTAAGAACTATGATTTAACTGACCTATCTAACTTTATATAGGAGGCCTGGAGTCTCCACATGTATTTTGACTGACAATTCAATAAGAATTGTGTGGTTTACTAGATTGACGAATTTTAGTGTTTTGGGAGGTGGCATCAAATATTGGCAAGTCACAGGACTGAAAGCATGCTACAGTGCGACTGAGTCTGAACATATTTTGCTATATCTACACGAGGAGAGTAGATAATGACTCAGAGTATTCAGGTAAGGAGTCTAAGATGGCATTGGCATTGATTGAAGCGATTGTGGACAAGGCTGTTGAGAGCTCTCAAATGACTTTTTTTAACAACGCTTAAAGTCCAAAGAATAAACAATCGCGACGAGTCTTATCTCGATGCGATAGAGGATCACATGAGGGAGAAAACAAAATAAAGAGACCCTGTGACCCACTCCATTCATTAAAAATACCAACAGCACTATGAATATACCAATTAGTTAAGCGAATATACAATGACACACAGAGGTCTTATCGCTGACTCAAATGCTCCCCCCTCCCATTTGATGGAATCAATATTTCTACAAAATCTAAAGTGGTTTACTTGCTCGTCTGGGAAGTCAGAGACTATGTGTCCGATTTCCGTCAAGGCATACTCAAAGGTACTGGCTTAGTCAGGCTAATAAAGGTGGTGAAAGAATTTGTGTTTCTCAAGAGGGAGGTTATGTGAAACCACCACTCTGCCCAAAATGATTATGGGGAAATATTAACCTAAATTGCTTTCAAAGTTAATCTGATCTTAGTAAGCACAAATGGAACACATGAGCTCGCATTGTAATTTACGCCAACTTTTTTAAAAGCAACAACCTTATCTAAATAATCACCAATACAGCAAACTTAATCCAAGATGAGTTTCTGTTGAACTTCTGACTGAATAAAGTAGTTGTCATTAGTACTGAATGGCCACTCCCTAATTAAAAATAAACTCGGTTGGAATCACCAATGTCAGCTCTGTTTCTGTCTGGTTCAAAAAGAATAGACCAAAGATTATGATAGCACTTGAAATCCGTATTTAGGCTATTCTGAAACTGGCTCTAGGTACCCTGGGCCTTTATTTCACCGATTGCTGATGTGGATAAGACAATTAACTAGTTGGAAGTGTTAACAATATCTCAATGAAAAGTGCGCTACAGTAAATAATAAGTGTTGATTCAAGAAAGTCGAATACGAAAACAATTTACTATTAGCGATTATATGAGGGAACCAATCCCAACCTTTTGAATTTGAGCAAACACAATAAATAAATAATCTTCCAGAATAGAAATTCTGGGGGAGTATCACGTGTCAAGCTTCCTCTACTCATCTTAATTAATCTTTCATGCGGATGTGGTGGGGAGATATCGCATCTGATTAACAATATTTTAGATTGCATCAACCCCAATTGCTTACCCTTCACATAACCTACCACCTTTCGGAATATTTTTAAAAAATACTTACAAACAATAAAAGGTAATTTAGCCCTGAGATTCAAAGCAGTTAGCTACCTGGACAATGAAACAGATTGCCAATTTAACTGAAAATTGGATAGACTATAAATTGAAAGAGAGCCAGCGCGAGAAGGGAAATTGAAAAAAACGGGACTTTTTTCTCAAAAAGCTGCAAAGATGTAGGGCATTGAAAATTGATGGGATTTTAAAATATATGCATGTTCCTCAATGTCGACTGCAGTGCAGACTCAGTTCTGAATTAAAATAATTCCACCAAGGATCACATTCTTGGCGTTCTATTCTCTTTATTCAACCCACAATACCGTCTGCCAGCTCAATCCATGACAGAGGCGCATATGGTGTAGTCTACGCTTGACATATTGACAATCTAAAGTGGAGGAATGGTAACAAATTGCTGATCTTGTTGGGGGAGATTGAAATTCTCTATTCATTTCTATTTAGTTCTGTATCACAACAAATAGCTACTGTTCAGTCTTGGAGGAAACAGCACCCATATCCTCAACAACTGGATCTAAGTCAACAGTGGTGTCGGTATTCAGCTTGAAATGATTCAAAGCAAAAAATTAATAATGAATAACCGTGAGGTTTAAATGAAAAATTGATAAACTGTAAAATAATATATTGAATGAAACATGCCCGAGATCATTTTCTTCAGTATCGGAATATTGCCATTTTCTCGAGGGTGAAAGCGACAAACTGCTAGAAGAATGAGCTACCAAACAGGAGCTGTCGACAGCTTCTGGTGAAAGAAGAGGGGATGCAGTATCACCCCCAGGACTAATAGGACGGGACCTCGAACCGCAACCGACATGCCCACTGACTGACAGACTCGTGACAGCCATAGCTTCCTCTGTAGATGTGGCGGTTACCATGGAGCGTCGTGGAACAACACCACTTCGTCGTCGACGTTGAAGAAGACTGTTAAGACTCGTGGCGGATTTGAGTAGGCCGAATTGAATGTGCTGATGGAGTTGACTGCCAATGGATGTCGAGTGGGGTGGAGGAGACGGAGAAAAAACAACGTCAAAGTGAGTGATGAAATATGTTGTGGCTAAGTTAGACAGATTCTGTTGACGGAGACCCTGAAACGAAAAATGGAACGCAATTAGATGACGAAAGAGTACCCATTTAAAATTAAAAGTTATTTTCCAAATATGATATTCAAGACAAGTTCTTGAATAAATGTTGCTAAGGCGGAACCACTATCCTATCCCCAATTCTTGCATCGACACACCTTTCAAACAATTTTGAACAGTCGTTTCCATTCACAATTCCGTATAAACTCATTTTGCTCATACCTCTTAAACTGTTTACACACAAGTGTGATCGTCTCCCGAGTCAGTTTCCTAGGTTTCGGCTCCCTATTATCTCTGACTCAATTAGCCAGATCGTTTCAATCTTCGGCACCCGATCTACTTTCGACACCTGTAGCCCTCCCGTTCTATCACTCTCTCTCTCTTCTATAAGGTAAAAAATTTTGTTTGTCAGAAAGGAAAAAGTGAAAACAAACAAATACGGAAATATTGAGACAGAAGATGTAAACAATTGGAAAATAAATCAATCCGAAGTAAATATCAACTGTTTTATTTTAGTACTCTCATTCGGAGTTTTCCCCACATTCATTCAAATTGAGGAAAAGAGGATGTCCATGTTACTGTAAGTATTTTTACAAAAGTGATCAAACAAAAAATTATTCCTTTGGTGAGATCGAAAACAGATGCGGCTTTAGTGTCAAAGTTCGTCTTTGGCAAATCAGAGTAAGTTCCGACATTAAAACACAGCAATACAAATACAGAAATTTCAACTTTAGAACGTCAGACAACGACGTAGTGAATTACGCTCATGCTGGAGAGAAGGAAAACCTACTGTATCCAGAATTCAAATGCATTCTGCTCTGACTTGATTAACTAGTTCAAAATCCTTCTCAAAAAATTATGTGCAGCACAATTATCGCATCCATCTTGAAGAATAAATGCCCTCATTATTTTAACTTACTATACACCTCTGTGGTATAGTAGAGTGAGGTAGGTGAACTTCCCCGACTAGGTCTTCAATTACTGCCTTATGCTACCTTAAGCTCATTTCTGCCAACAACATGAACAGGCGATTCAAGGGGAGAGAGAGAGAGAGAGAAATGAATTCTTACATTTTGCTGTTGGGGATAAATTAAACTCCGCGAGTCAGTTAAAATGATAGTCCCGAGAGAACTAATACACCTAGCATGGCCTTTTTATTATCTTAAACTCCCACAAGTGACCGTGCAGTTTGAGATATTAGCAACCTCGCCCCCACCCCCCACCACCACCCCAGATAATTTTTCTTCATAAATTATTTTGAATTGTGGAATTAAAATCCATTCGAGGTGAAGGTAATTTAACGGTCAAATGAAAATTCGATTAAATAGAAAAGAGTTAAATTCAGGAAACATTAAATACTACCCTTCACCGATTATGATAAAAGGGAGTAAAAAATAATTAGATTACAACCAAACACCTCCGAGGAAACTTTCAACAATACCCCACCGACCTAGGAAGACTGAAGTTAAACTAAAGAATATACAATAAAAAAGCTTTATGACAAAAAGGGCGAATGTTCGCCTTAAAATTAAAATTCAAACTCTTGAATGAACAGTCAAAAAAAAGGATTAACCAGGGAAAAGATTGCAGGCATCTTTCCAATTTCACATGTGACTATCAATAGCGAATGAAATATACCCAGAAATCAAAAGAGGATCAAATTAGGGAAAATAGAGCAATGCCGAATGATGGAAGGAAGAAGTCCCAAGTCTCTCCCACCCCCCATGTGTAAAATGTCTCAAGAGACACCAGTACTGGGGGACTAATGAGATAATACCTTATTGGGGCAAAGAAGCTCACACCAAGGCTACGCTTACATTATAGCAAAACAGGCAATAGTACAGTACAATACAAAGAACAAAGGTGAATTACACACCAAATAGGTGAAGAAATTAACGATATAAACTGTGTACAACAGATGAACGCCCCATTACACATCTCAAGAGTGAGACTGCTTTACACTCCCTCTTATGAGGAACGATTGGTTGAACTAACTTCCAGCTTAAGCAAACCAAGAGACGGAATGTGTCGAATGACCATTATACCCTGTAAGAAGATCACTGTAATTATAAGAGGAAAGGACTGCACCTCAGGAGAGGGAGAGAGAGAAAGCGGATATTTGCTTTAAATGAAGGGTGACTGGAAGATGCACTTTAAAGCGGTCAATGGAAATTATTGGCCTTAATTCACATCCGCATACTTTCAGGTTTGGGAGGGAGGAAAGGGAAGATGATCAGTTTGAATTACAGTAATGTGAATTATACATGCAGTATTCACACCCACATCGGGCTATGAATGCAGCATAGAAATCTGCCCTTCACATTATCAAGACCAAAACAAAAACACAACTGGAAGGTGTGTGAAATGGAAATCACCTATGAGGGCGGATCCCTAGTGCCATCGGTTCTTTATAAATGAAAATGAGTCAAGAAGGCACTGGAGGAATGAGCATTACGAGCCCACTGATGGTCGACCTTGTCAAATAAAAGGACATTTTAAGACATGCTTGGGAAGAGGATAACTAGGAAAGCCCATCATTCGAACTTTAGATAGGGAAATCACTAATTAAAATAAGCTTCAACAGGGCGATGCAAAAATATTTACGATTAAATATAACTAGAGATCAGATGAAGTAGGGCTCTTCTGAATTCCCGACTCTCTCTTAAACCAATTTCATTCGCTAATGCTTTTAAGGTCTGAACTATTTTTTTCTGCCCTAATAACGTCTGGATGTTTGGCATTGATTGGCAATTCCAATGTCCTTGATAATAATGATCTGTTGAATCATGTTTATCTTGAAAATACATTATTAAGAACTTTCTCCATCAGCCTATCAAAAATATGTACGATAAATTAATTATGTGGGTGGGAACTTTAGCAAATGAGCTAATTCAAATTAGAATTGATTCAACTTCAGAGGGAGATAAAAATAGGAACATTAATGAAATTCTTGACACCAGAACGTTCCCAAGACCTCAAAGGTTCTTTAAGGTAGAAGGAGTACTTAATGATCATTAAATCTAAAGCATAACTGGAAACGAGAACCCGTTTTTCAATGATAACCAACGGGAATTTCAATGGTATTGTTTCCATGTTCAGCATGATGAACGACGAACCAATGATTGACGAAATGATTCTGCACCTCAGACATGTGTACAATATAAACGCGCATAAGAGGGAGAGAAAACGTATGCAGAAATGACTAGAGTAGGTATGATTAACAGATTAGAGAGCATATGAAGGACAATTGGTGCCGCAAATCGATACATTTGAACGAGCTTATTAAAACAAAAGGCGGGGTGAATTGATCGAAAATATTTGATTAAAGTGAAAGTAAAGATAAATCGGAGGACAGATGAACTGTTAGTAGAAAAATTAGAGGTCATGCAAAAGTTACCGGGAAAGGAACGTGTGCAATCACATTTAGCCCCTAACCGTTCGTTCATTTACAAAGTTGGCGTGAACTATTCCAATCTAATAATGTCGTACATTTGGAAGGAGGATTTGGGTAGCGTGTCTTATTTTTTGCTTATTAAACAACACGAGGAAGATTGTTAATTTGTTCTTACCAACACACTTTAAATGTCGTCTCATCTTAGATTGTCATGCAATACACTAATTGGTAAGGGTTCAACTACTCCCGAGTTTTGCAATATTAGAAGCATCAAAAAATGAAACACTTCCCACCCCACATTATTCATCGACATTAAATTACAAAGAGCTACCAAGTGACTGAATTTTACAGCTTGCGAAAATGAAATTGACTTCGTTCATTTATTCGATGATGATGATGATGATAGGCTGGTTAGAGCAGACATCTTTACTTATACTTACTACCTATGACTTATTCGTGATTGTTAGTTCAAGGGAACAGGGTAGCTACTTCACTGACGAGCAAGAGCGACATTTTTGTCGAAAGCTTTGTTGTGGAATTTCCTAGAGAAAGTCTTTGCATATGTACCCTCTGCATGCAATGACCCTGCTTGAGGATAATTTTAAGATTTTTTCTTCTTGCAGTGTTTAGGGAAATCGGCGCCTGCTTTATTGGACGACCTTAGCGATCTCAAGAGAAGCCAAGTCTGGTATCCAGATTCCTAGGACATTCTTTCTGTAAGATTTGCTATAGCTGGCTACACTTAATCGTCAAGTCTATCCTATTATTCAAAGGCTAGTTAGAAATTAATTTACTTCATTAACGGAAAAAATAATAAACAAGGAAACGACTAGTGAACTAGGTAATTGATTTTCTCCAATAAACGTAAGGACAAGCATACAATATATACTGTTCAGACATTCACAATGAAATTTTAGATGGTGACAATTAAAAGGAGAAAAAAGGAATACTTCACGAAATATTCTTGTAAAAAAGTGGATAGTGAGGGTTGATATGGTATAACGAGGACAATACTCGGCGAATGGACGGCCATTTGATGGTTTCCCAAGTGGACGCAACAATTCCACAGATAATAAAACCAAGAGTAAATTTGAAGGGCATTTTCAACTTCCAGAGTATATGAGCTTGTAATCTAATAGTTTATTTTGAAAAAAAGGTAATTTGAAACCATGACACAACTGTTAGGGGGTACGTCATGGAAGCGAACACCCAAGTGGTTTGAATTTTATATCAAAGTAGCATAAATCTTATACAGCAAGAGCGATTATAAAAAGTGTGATAAGAAAAGCAACTGATTAAACAGAAACGGGAGGATCATAAGGTGTTGCTTAATTCGTTGAATTGATGATCCATTAATTTACATCTAGCCCGACCAAATTGATTAAAATAGTAGATTTACTTTAACACTATGTGGAAAGGAAAGCGCGTTGGATTTGTATGCGAATGCGTGAAGGGGACAATTGCAGGTGCATTCATTCCGCTAAGCAAAGGTCAACGCCCAGTTGGAAGTGTAACAACGCTTAGTATTAGAACATTTGAGATTCACGAGCGAATCTGCAATGCCATTGCGTTATTCAAATCGAGGCAAAAGAGGTTGACACGATAGAAAATCTGCTAACTTCAAATGCACCGTTTCCCGCATGCGATGCGCGGGCGAGCAGATAAAACCCACACACAACAATCCATCATCACACGAAAACACCAACGACTGAACACGACCAATGCCACAACACGGAGAAAGGTTTGTCCATTAACTAAAATTGCGGTGGCTTACCCGGTCATCTCCAAACTGTTTCAGCGACATAAACGACCACAAACCGCATTACATTACCCTAGCTTTACCAAGTCTTTCTCTAGTAATTGATTTAAAAATTAAGAGGTAAATATCTATTGGATCTCAGCTACCTGGAGTTAATTACTGAGAACAGAATCAATAAAATCAATTACTGGAAAAGAAAGTTCTTCACCTCCCCTGCAATTTGTTCAAATACCCACAAATAAATAACATTTTCGAAGCAAGCGCACTGAAAATTATGTTTGCAAAACACATTTCCCAACAAAAAACGACCTATATAAACGGAGGATCTAGACGATAGAACAGAAAATTATGACGACCATAAATAATAGACATGACGCAAATCCCCCCAAAACGAGCGTAGAGAAGAGTGAACTGAGAGTTGAACGCATAGAAATCAATAAATAAAAGGAGATCAAATCTCAAGCTTAGAATTTCTCAGCAGCAACATAAAAATAGTAGGCATTGGAGTGTCGGAACAGCTACTAACTGATAGGATCTATTTCTAACATCATGCCTTTACCTTTTAGTGACCAGGTGAATTCGTCAGTCTTTCAACTAATCAATATGCTTCCATCAGATCTTCCAGACAGCTCATCCTACTCCATTCCATTAACCACCGCACCACAAATACCCACATTTGTAGTGCTCTCTTTCTACCAAGTCTCCTTCATATAGCATCCCTTTAATAAAAGTAGCCTTCTTCCTACATTTTGTAGCCACAGTATTAGAAGTGCAGAAATCTAAAGGCAGTTTATAAATCAGTAGGGAGAGACAATAGCATAATCTTGAATACACCTGAAGTGAAGAAATAAGAGGAAGTGTGGTGATAAGGAAGAAGAGAGATTAGATGATAAGCTGAATTAATTCATTCACAATCTAGCTTATACTAATTTTTGAATAAATGACGCAGTTTCGATTGCACTTTTATGATGAAAATCATAACAAAATGTCAAGTGATCCGGAAGTGCATTTTGAAAGAGGGCGTTGGGATGAGGAGAAACAGATATGCAATAAAATCATGGAAGGTCAATCAAACGTCTCGACAGTATTAAAAGGCAGCAGGTTAGGAATATCGCATAACGTTCGCATGTGATTTCCCTCAACGGAATTCATAAAAACAAACTGATAGAAAGCAAGATCAGCTATTTGTGATGCCCTGAGCAGAATGCATAAACATTTGTGGATGCAATTCTACTCTAAGGACAACAGAAATAGGTCACCAAAACTGTGCGTACTTAATTCCGAGAAGGAATGGGAAGACTAACTTCTGAGGAAAGCAGGATTTCAAATCTCTCTTGCTATTCAACTATTGAGAAAAGTGCTTTTAAGGGATATTGGCAGTGTGTTTAGTACCAATATTGAGGATGGCATTATTACGTTGCTGACTTTTTAGGACTTTAAATATCCGGAAATCGGACACTGGAAATCTTTGTTGATCGTTAAAAAGAGGAATAACTATTTTTCCTTTGTTTCCACTTAAATTGACATACTACTGGGTAGTCTCACACTTCAGCGTTTGCGCTCGAGTTGACTTGAAATGATGACTTATAATTTTGGAAACAGGAATCGTTATAGGTTGGCCGCTTTATCAAATAACAGAGGCTTAGTGACTTTATTTAAGCTAGTTTCTAGTTCACCCTGGCATATCAAAAAAAAGCGTATTTGAGTATTTACCTTCCTACTTGAAATTAGTCATGAGAGTAGCCATTCAAATCGTTAACTTAATAATAAGTGGGTATAGAAACCCCCCAGGTTAAGGGAGAGTGACAGAACAAGGAGTCTAAAATAAAGGAAGCATTAATTTTACCACATCCTAAAGGTTGGAACAAAGGATATTATACGTCAAGCCCGTAGGCTGTATTGGGGATATAAACAAATGCGTTAGAAGCATTGCTTGGGAAATAGAATGACATAAATAGGAAACGGAAAAATTTAAGAGCTTCTATCTATACAGCTAAGATAATTAATAGGCAATGTATTTATCTTGATAATGTCCCATTTCATTTGATCCTTAATAGCGTAGAAAATAGGATGTTTCGCATACAACATGAAATGTTAAATTGATTGGCTACCTTGTTAGTAAGTAGCAAGTCTTCATTTGTACTAACTAATAGTTCTGTAAATTTAAAAATGGGAGAATGTCGATGGGATAAATAGTAAAGTAATAAATAATGACGGTTCTAATATAGCAAGTTGACATGAAGGAAAGGAGGGAAGGAAAATGAGTCAGTGCAGAATGTGGCATGAGTCAGCATACCTTTAGCGAGACCACAACAGCGGGAAATTAGAAATCGTGAATGCCATCTTTTTCCAACTTACAGAAAGCGTGATGTGGTGAACAAAGGAGACAAACGACTGCAACAAAGTAGGACCCATATATATCGGCAAATAAAGAAAACTCTAAGAGAAAAACAACTTTACGAACAAAGTGCAAAAGAGCACAGGGTATTAACTACTAACTTATATAAAGATGAGAGACGCTACTACCCAATCCGTTTAACCCTTCAAGCCCATTTTGGAAGGTGTTTTCCAGTATATCTTGGACAACGGACCAACAGAATAGAGCCCCTCCTATGAGAGAGGCCAGACTTAAATAGCGGCTCCATTCTGCCACTGGTTGTAAAACAATAGAAGCCGCACCTAACTTCCTGCGATCGAATGGAACAAGTAATGGCACAAAATTATTTTGGAACTGAAGCGATAGCTTGAAAAGCATGTGTGACGACAAACTCGGAAAGGTCAAGGAAATTATTAGGCAATTCATTATACACGCCCAGAATAGGCATGATTGGACCTAAATAATCAACAATTATTTTCTGTGAAATGACTATAAGGACAGTCTCTTTCTCACAGATAAACCGAACGGATCCTACTTTGCGAAATACAAGTATATAAGACTGTTTAGAAATTTACTACCCTCAAGGGCGATATACTGGCCTTAGTCAAAGAGAGTAGTTGTGAGTAATTTACTAAACAATCCTAATGCTAACACAGCTTATGCTTTACTACTTAAGTGTGCCATCCAATTCCAACGACCACGGAAGTACTAAACCGCCGAAAGGAATGGCACACCGTCACAGAATGCATGCGGTCAATACACTCATGTAGGTCGTTGTCATGCCAATACAATACCACTGTGATTTATGTATGCAACGTATTCAGCTCACGATATCTTGGTAGCTCTATTAGTCAATTGGAGTAGCCAAGGCATTTATGAGTGGCATGTATACGGCCACCATGATGGGCCTGGAAGGTCCACGCCTCGGATCCCACAACCAATCACGATCAAATCTGGCCTGAGAGAAGAAGAACAAAGCAGCATTAAAAATCCCTATGATCATTTCACTGAGTCTGCGTCAAGTGGAAGTTATTCATTATAAAATAGTCGCCACTTAGTGTTATACTAATTGACTTCACAAATTAACAGCTTCCCACAGAGCAACGGTTACATGGAATTTAATCAAAATATTGGCATTTTAAAGGGCACACTGTTGTTAAAAGATTCAATGGGAGGAGAAAACGTTCACTCTAAGGTAATTATTTAACACAACTTAATGAACATTTCTCCGAGTTCATAGTTGCCTATTTTTTTTCTACAAAATGAAAATTAACCACGAATACCGTCGTATGTCCTTCTCTTCCCAGAACACTGAAGATTAAAGAAGCAATGTGGTGATATACAATAAACAGACGCACCGTCAATTCTTTTAAATATACACAGCATAATTTATTCAAGCTGACCCAACAGTAAAAATGCCTTAAAACTAATTTGTGTAGAATTTGAGGAAACAATAACTGAAAAATCTCCAGAAAGGACAATAGGTTTAAGCCCCAATAGGCTGAAAATGTATCCATAATAAAAATTGAGACTGGATTGTTTTAACAGTTAATCATAGTGAGTGGCTTTAAAATTGAGACAACTCGAGACAAAAACAAACCACGTGAGTTAAAAATGATAACCTCAAAACTTAGCTGCAGCTTAACACAGTACCCATAAGTAGCTAAAGGTAAAGGAGGGCCAAAGGTACGAAGACTCGAGGACTACGCATCTTACATTTCCAATTTCCTCACATCTCCTTTCTAACGCATGACTCTCATATGATGGTTGATCACCTCTCTTCTAATAGACATTCCAAATGAGTGGCGCATTTTTAGACAAGTGCTTGAAGAAATACGTGAGAAAGAAGCAGTAACTTTCGAAAGAAAACTGGCAACTGAAAAGAACAAAAGAGGAGGAAAAGCTGCCTCGGCCAAATAACTAAGGCCGTTTCAGAAAGAAATTACTGATGCTAACCCGAAGGATAATTATAAGAAAACAAAAGTTAAGGTGGAATGACAATACGGAAAATAGGGAGTTCAGGATAAGTCTATCAGAATATTATTCGGCCAATCTTCGAGTTGTGTCAAAGGCGTTCACACATACACACAATACTATTCCTTCAAAGGTTAAATTGTTTCTTCAATCAGGTACGCGATGGCAATAATGCAAGAGAATAACTTGTATCATGGTGATTCGTGCCGGCTAGCAAAATAAAGGGATTATGGTGGCTGCGAGAAGAATCCGGCGTGAACTCTAAACTGCGAGGATGTTGAAGCTAGAAATGAGTAACATAGCAGACTCTCTGGTATGACTGAATTCTCGCAGCAAGTTTTCTCGAAAATTTGTAATGGAAAAAAGCGTTGGAACAACCCAGCACCAGAACTCGCGCTATGTCACTACAGCTAAGGAAGTTTGAACTCAACGAAATAGGCCTTCGTTACTACTAGTCGCGGTTGCGTCATAGAGGTCAGGACAGAGAATAAAAGATAGCTTAGATAGAATCCGACCAAGGATATGCAGGGTATATTTGCCCATTCAGATGTCCTCCTACGCTGAGAATGGTGTGATGCCTCCCTCAAGTAGCTTCCAGGTAACCACATGGAATTGCTGGCCCCTAAGGCAGTCAAATCCTGGATAACTAACGAAGGTAGCCAATAATGGGAAACGTCAATGTTGACAGCAAGATTTGACCCCGTTACAATTCAAGTAAAAGTTAAAAATTGTTATAAAAAGTAACGTGCTCCAGTTGTAGGGTAGGAGAAAAGAAAGAGTGATATCATTGGTGCCTCGATGATTATTAGCTTCCAGCACTGGATAATAGTCCGTGAATAGTTATAACAGCAAAAAATAGAAACCGGCAGGAGATGAAAGAATATTCAAATTGTGATACAAAATATCCCAAAACTTCAAGATGTTAGTTCCAAAACTGCTCCAACCAAGAAGGAAATTCACTCGAATTTAAAATTAGAACGCCAAATCTTTTCAGGAGATTTCAAAAGCCCATTAAATAGAAGTTCGATCGGTAACATCTGTCCTGTGCTAAAAATAGCAGAATCTGCTACATGTTGCAATTTATTTCAAGTTCAAGAAAGGAAAATAGGAAAACAATAGAATAATATCCAGATCAAATTAGGGGAGAGAGGGGTATATGGGAAAAACCAGAGATCCGGAAATAATATATGCGAAGGAGGGGGGGGGGGTGTGGGAATAGATGGTCCATTTGCATTGCACGAAATAACCCGAATCTAGGTCATACTAAACTATATGTACTTTATCAACTGAATAGGGCTAAGAGGAAGGGAAGGAGCGACATTGTAAAAAGATATGCGATAGACGGCTATTCAGACAGCCACTATAAACAACTGCGCACAGTCGGAAGGCATAATAAGACAAAGGTACTTATGATAAAAGTCGAAAAAGATAAATAAACATGACTCTTGTGAAGACCTCAATTATTAAATATGGACAAATAAGGTACTAAATGATCCAAATCTACCATAACATCAAAAAATGATGAAAATTAATATTAAATACCATAAAGAACGGTGCAATTAAGTGTGACTATAATTGCCATTGTGGACAGCATTTACTCAAAATATACAATATATTTTATAAATGGGAAAAAGGGTCTGTTCATAAAGCGTCTCTCAAACAAGTCCTGCAAAAAAACAGCTTAACAGCTTGTTTCAAAAGCATTTCCAATAATCAAGACTTCGTATACAAATGCATATCGAAAAGTATCTTAGAAAAAAAGAATCAAAAGCTTTTTAAATAAGAAAGGCAAATTATTTCAACCTTGCATATAAAGGTTTTGCTAATTAAATTATTTAGAGCCCATGCTAATGGCCAAAATTCTTTACCTGGACACCGAGGCCACATTTGAAAAGACAAGGACCGAATACTATGCCGAGATTAGCAGCTGACATTTTTGTAGATTCTTCATTCACCAATATTTCTTTCAGGAAGTGACATACATAACGAAGAAGGTTATAATTTTCTTCTGGAAGGTTTTTAACAACATTTCTAAGTTTCAGCACACACTGAGGCTTCTCATCCTTCAGTTGGTCCATGATCTATAAAAAAAACAGAGATTGAATTAACAAAATATGTTTAAAATACTAATAAATGAATAAACAATGACTATTCACCTTAACGATTTGCCTGGTAGAAACGTCAGGAATAATTCCATCGGGAATTTCTCTGAGAAAAAGTTTCAATACACCGCAAATCGCATGAATATCTTCGCAGTCCGAACCATTGAGATCCTCGGCACTTGTAATATCAAATTGTGCCTTCAAGCTTGCTATTGCCTTGGTACTTCCGTTAACACGGAAGATGCCCTCAGTTTGGAGTCCATACGCCAATATAAATTCACAAATATTCTCCACAATACAGGGCACAAAGGTTGATTTTTTGTAGATAAGACATTTGAGAGGAACTCCAAAATTGCGATTCCTATCCGTTAAAGATTTTCTTTTCAACAGAGGGCTGTTGAGTTTTTGAACGATTCGCTCCATGGAGCATGAAATGTGTCAATAAAATTAATGTTTACGATAAAATAGGCCAATCAATTCAATAAGAGCGGCAATTTGTTTTTGGACAATGTGTTAAGGTGATTTAATCTATAGGTTTAAACAATTTTTAAAGGTGAAACTATTCTTATGTCAATATGCTGTTCATAATTTTAATAAGCTATCATTGAGTTCTTACCTTGTATATATTGTTTTATTAAGTTATTTTAATATATAATTGACTCTCAAAGCTCTATGTTACTTAAACATTGTTAATTCGTTCCTGATATTAAGGTGCACATATATATGTGGAGAAATCATCGATATTAAAATGAATGTTTAATTTTCTTTATATGTTTATCAAAACTTTTTAAGTTCGAATTCTTCAGTATCTTATTCATATGAACGTATATGTTCAAATATATTCTACTGTACCTAGTTTTTTTCATATGGTTAACCTAAAGACAATCTTTTTCTATTCCTACATATTTTTTAACGTAGGAATAATCTCTATTGTAATTTTTTAAGACATCAAAATGAATATCAATTCACAGATTTAGATCTTTGAAATCAGATTAACTTTTGGAAAAAGAATATTTTAATCATCGTAGAAGTCAGAAGTAATATGCTAGGTAACCAATAGCGCGAAATTAGTGAACGAAATATCCAATCGCATTGAAATGTAAGCCTGAAAAAGATGAAACTAAATTTGGCTTTCTCATCAGAATTGGTATAAATTCTTTGTCCAGAATGAGTTACGAATACATCTGTGTATAGAAGATCTAAATAGCAATCAGCTTCTTTTGCAAAGTATCAGGACACCCGATAATGCTGATGCACTTATGATATTGCATTTGTATACATGACTGGTAAATATTGATATTAGCACATTATTCCTACGAATGCGCAATAATTCATAATATCTAAAAGTCCAGTTAATGAAATAGAGCATTAATACTGTAAAATGTCACTCTAACCCTTTCAGCGTGTATTGATACACTTTAGTAAAAGTTAATCCATGGTCTTTAACTTATTTCTTTGCAACTTTTACCATTGCTTTCTGAGTTTTCTGTGCTTTGGTTTATTTCAAATAAGTAAGACTGGAGTAAAAGAAGGCCTCACATCACATTACGATCTAATCAAGAGTATGGGCTCGACGCAAGATATATGCGAAATAATCCGATTAAATGTTTGTAAATGTCAAAACCACTTCAAAATATACGTTGTCTATAATTCACCCCAGAATAGTCCCAACTATTATCTTCTGAACATTTCACACAAAACTGTAGTATTAGGAGACTTTAGCGCCCATTCCACCAGATGGGGCTATAAGAATACAAACATATCTGGAAAGGAAATCAAAGACATGCTTAACGGCAACTCTTTAGAACTTATTTATAGAAATGATGTCCTGCTACATATCTGCACTACAATAGAATCAGAACGACTCCTGACTTGCTCCTGGCTTCAAGCGACATCAGAACCGCAAAATAATTGTCGATCCTGATTCTGGTCACAAACCAGTTATTGGTATTATTACCAACAGCAACAAACGTATGACAACGAAAATGCCAACCAAGGTATCATGGAACTTCAAGAAGGTCGACTGGCCTATATTCTCAAACCTTTTAGAGATCGAACTTCATACAAGTCTCCTCAATTTCAACCAACATCATGACAAACATTGCAACAATATCACGAATATTATGATCAGATGTGCAAAGAAAACTATTCCCCAAGGCAAGATAAAACACTGCCGAGTGTTCTGATCTGAACACCTTGAGAAACTGAAGAGAAAGCGTGTTTTGATCTAAACACCTTGAGGAACTGAAAAGAAAGCCCTTCGAAACACTGCTGATCAGACTGGAAGAACGGAAGGCGTACAAACCTGGAGACGGCAGTCAGCTGTCCTGGGGCAAGCCATCTAACAAGCTACACGGACTACCTTTCACAACTTCATCTCAAATATCAACTATCAAAATGATACCCAACGCACTTACAAGTTTGGGAGGAAAGACCCAAGAAAGAATCAATACGCTTAAACAACAAGCTGCTTACCCCTGACTCCGAAATAGCTAACTACTTTACGAGGTTCTATTCCCACAAACAAAAAAAACCCTTTTGTCAGAAAATCTTCAAGAGATTTAAAAATACAAGTAAGACAGTCGGGTGAAATTAAGGAAGACATAGTAACACCAAATAATGTACTTACTGAACCATTCAGACCTTGCGAACTTAATGCTGCGATAAAAGAGCTCAAGTGCAAAAAAGTCTCCTGGTGAAGACGGTATTCATCCGGAATTTCTAATTAGAATGGGGCCAAATGCCAAGGAAACCATGCTGACACTTTTCAACAAAATTTGGGAGACCAGTCTCGTATCTACTCAATGTAAAGTTGCCATTTGTAATTCCAATAATAAAAAAGGGCAAAGGTCCTAGCAACTTTGACAACTATAGGCCTATCTCCCTCACAAGCCTGCTGGCTAAACTTATGGAAAGAATGGTTAACAGGAGGCTGACCTGGTTCCGTGAGACCAACAATATTCTTAGGAGTGAACAAGCAGGTTTTAAGCTACAAAGATCAATTAACCAACAAGGAGCCACTATCTCAAAGCGTATCAAAGATGCCATTGATGTTCTTCCAACACATCAAAGATGCCATTGATGCAAGAAATATCGGCTGTTTTCGTCGATTTCAAATCAGCATATGAATTAGTGTGGAAAGAGAAGCTAATTCTAAAATTGGCAAATAGAGGTATAAAGCAAAACATGCTAAACTGGATAAAAGCATTCATTGGACAAAGATCATTTAAAGTCAAATGTGGAAATGTTCTATCAAAATCCAATCTTTTAAAAACAGGCCTTTCACAGGGAGCCGTCACAAGCTGCACTCTTTTCAATGTCTTCGTCACTGACATAGCCGAATTAGTACAGACAGTCACGGGCATCAAGTGCTTACTTTATACAGATGATCTTGTTCTATGGTATTCCGCCCCTAAGAAAAACGCTCAGGAGAGGGCGGAATTCGCCCTAAATCATGCACTTAATCTATTAGCAAACTGGTGCGACAATAATGGAATGGTTACCAACACTACGAAAACTGCATTCCAAACATTTTCATTGGCCTGTCACAGCATAAACCCGCATTTAATGGACAAGGATACTTTCCTAGGAAAAACCAACGAGCTTACTTATCTTGGAATGACGTTGACACAAAGCTAACGTGGAAAAGTCACATTGCTAAAATAGCAGAACGAGTCTCCAATAGACTGGATGTACTGAAGCGTCTTGCTGGTAGCGTATGGGGCTGTGCACGCAAGATGTTTATTCAGCCAATAATGTTGCATTAAGGGGTGTGCGATAGACTTACCTCCATGTGGTGCACCCTGGGCAAAGTATATTTATACGGCAAAAAAGTCTATTGATTGGCAGTTGACTTCTCACTTCAAACTGCCATCACTTCACTCGATGCCATNTCACAGTACTCACCTCACCTTTGTTCTACCTTTGTGTTTGTCTCTTACATCTTTGAAACACTCTTCTGTCCCCCCCCCCTCTCGACTTTTTTCAATTTGATGTTCCTTCCCCTCTGTGAAGCCTGAAGTCAACTAAAGGGCTAATGATAACCATCAAGACGCCTGCCATTTGATATAAATAAAATAAATAAATGTTGCATTACTGTGAGCCACTCATTACAGCCACAGAGGTGACCCTCAAACCACTTGAGAAGGCACACAACCAAGGATTGAGACTAATTACAGGTGGGATAAAATCAACACCCATTGATGCAATTCTCCTGGTTACAGGGAGCACCGCAGTATGTTCCCTTATCAAAGAAAAGGCCTTGATCCTGTATGAGAAGCTACTGCGCATTCCCATGGATAAATTCTTCGGCACTTATGAGAATAGACCAATCCATCTGAAAACACAATCTGGTCTATTTCAGAAGGCCATAGAACTGAAGAAAGAATTACAAATCGATGACAAACCAAAAGGTCTCCCTCTACCCATGAACCCATTAGCAGACACTGATGTAGTGTGTTGCACCCAACTGCTTGACTACTTCAGGAAAGCAAACACCCCTCCAGAGCGAATGCGCTCACTGGCCCTTGAGACAATCAATGTCAACTATCCTACAGATCAATGACTATAATTTTGGAGGCATAAACCGGTCTATGTCTTTCCACGCAATGAAGGCCTTAATCAGGAGAGAATTCAAGACCTCAAGATGAAACGAACCTAAAGCTCGAACAAAGGAGACGTGGACAGGATGAAACGAACCTAAAGCTCGAACAAAGGAGACACAGTGGACAGCGACACACCCCGACATAGCCAACTGGCCAAGGATCGAAGCCGTTGCTGAGATAGGACTACGTATCGGACACGATTGCCTGGTGAAACACCTTCTCATTTTAGGAGTATACACTCAACCAACTTGCCCACTATGTGACCTACAGGAGTAAATGGAGAAGACCTACCCTAAAGACAACGACAGAAACCCAGAGATATTGGGAAGCTAGAAGACAATAGAAGAACTACTATTAACTGTCCTAACGTCTAAATATATGTTAACCCCCCCCCCCCCTTGTGAAAGCCGAAGTCGACTAAGGGACTAATGATAAATATCATAAAGCCTGCCATTTGAAAAAATAAAAGATACTAATTCAATATTGTTTACAATATTGTATGCATCTACTTTTAATGAAACACTCAAAGAGCTCTAATGAGGAGTCGATATAACCTCAGACACAAAGTGGATTGTAAAAATCTATCCAATTTAAATCCCAATTTTCATTACTGTTAAGGTATGTACATCTTTTACAACAACTTTTAACAGATAATTTAGCACTTATTGTAACTGCCTATGAGCAAATCGAATAAATGTTTTATAAATTTCTGTTTGAAACATGTGCCGTCGGTAAATGTTTTCTATTCTGAATAAATACGATGCAAAAAATTTAACTTATATTTAAACTCAATGTAAATTTGGGGAAGGAGGTATAGTCCAAAAAACACTTGTTAAAACGCTTCCTATCGTGTTAATGATCATTCACTTAATGCAAAGCAGTGCTTCCTCCCACATGGCAGACGACATTCTACAAAAATGTCAGCTATGCATTGGGCAAAATGTTAGGTGCTATCATTCCTAAAGGTAACAAATTGGGCTGAAATCTCGATTTGGTGAACCAATTTTGATTTTGAAATCCTATGCCTTATATATACACTAGATGCTTCCCACCAAAATGATAATAATAATAATAAATGAAAATAATCATTTCCCATATATTCATGCTATGCGTTCAACACCTGCAAATAATTAAAATTTGTCACGTGTGGAGGAAGTATCTGAATTAATTGAACATCTGTGTAGGCTACAGCATATTACTAGTAGTTTCAGTTTTAATTTACCTTATTCGTAGACAATGGAGGGGTTGTGAAGCTTCCCAAGATTAAATCACATAAATATGGCCAGTTATGGAGATTTGGATATACTAAGAGGTTCTTAATGAGTAATATAATTTGAGTAAATTATGAATTCTCACAGTATGTTAAACCTTTTATAAAAGCATGATAACGTTAAGGAAGCTTATAATTTGGGATTTACTATTTAGTGTAGCCAGGAAGAAAGAAAACTCAAGTTCTCTTTGTAATATTGATAGTTTCTCACAGGCCAACTAAAACTAAAATGCATTTTTTAATGATTCATATAATTAATTTATTGGATCCGTAATATATATAATAATAGTGGAAAGAAAACATCAAATATAACATCGAATTCGCGTAGGAATATCGTTGAAAATATTATTTGATTTCGAAAATAAATGAATATTTTACTCTTGATAGCTTAACGGGCACTCATGACAAAATCCGGCGAAATCAATTTTAAGCAAATGACTTGGTCTGTTTTTTTTTCAATGCACAGAAGAAGCCGTCTTAGAATGGGCATGATTAATTTGGAGCCATTAGGCGAGTCATTCTGATTGGTTGGAGATATTATAAACATAGACCACTCTTTTTCATCATATGGCCCTTATGCATGCCACGTGTAGTTGTTTTGTCCCGGAATGAATAAGTCATCTGGACTGCCTCCGAATCACCTATCATCCTTATTAGCAAGCTCATGAATTCCTGACGATTGTTTTGACTGAAACCATTACCAATCTGGCAGTGTTTCGATCCCCTAAAGTGAATAATGTGAAGGCGACTTATTTGTATCATCGGTTTCATTAATAGTGACATATTATTACCCACTTCTGTCTTAACTCAATCACCGGGTATGATTCAACTATAGCCTAACAGCAATTAATCAGCTGATCGATCAAAGTGACCGATACTAGGATTCCAAGTAGTGCATCAGTGGAGAAGAGTGGCCTTGATAACATTAGGTAATCTAAATCTTAGCCTGTCCAACTTTTAAAGTACCCTCTCACATCACCTATTATCATTTTACGATAATAAGAATTTTGACCCGCTTAAAAGGAGAACTTTTAAAGCAGATTATTTAAGATGGATGAAAATGAAATAGTTCCTAATAAATATTCAAAGGCATTAATTTACCAATGCTATCTAAAAGCAGTCCCTCAATTTTTATCTAGCCTAAAAAGACGGTGAACAGGGTTGAAAGCTCCGTCGTTAATATGCTGATTATTTTATAAAGAAAAGTATTGTCTTCATTTAGTACTTCACAGTTGTCATTGCATGGGACTCAAATGTTGCCGTTTGCCTGGATTTTACCGTAAAAAACCAGAAGGATGAAAAGTTTCATTTCTTTCAGTCTATTACATTGATTGGTAATTTCAGGTTCTTTGCTATTACCCCAACGTTATCATCTTTTTTTCCACAGGTGGAAATAATTTCATCTACTTTATCAACGTTTGTCTACAAAGTCGTGTTTATGTAGAAGTTAAGAAAATGAGATGAAATGACGCAACAAAGGTGTTTTGTCCAATTTATGGGCAGGCGGCTCCTTTAACCAGATTCATGGACATTGAAGACAGACACATTGCCGATGAAGAGAATGTCACTTTAAAACGGCTTGACTATCTTTCATCAATAATCTGTTAAAAGGCATCTGTATAGTGAATTGTTCGTAGATTTAAGTGGTGTCATACACTTCGTGTGCCATTCCACGAACTCAGGTACAGATAGGTAATACAGGTGATAGAGTACAGAAATACATTAAGCATGGCATTCAACTGGCACACCGAAATGAAAGATTCAGTCAAAATATTGAAGCATGCCTTCGGAGCTATGAGGCATAGAAGCTTTGGGAGCTCGTACAACAATGTAGTAGTGGCAATGCTGTTTTCTGTCCAATGGAAGTAATCATTGTTCCCGGCCTCCAGAATTGATTGACAGGTCATTACTATTCCTTTTCGTGTAAGTTTGTATATCAGTAGGACAAGAAGCAAATGACGTTTCGATGACTTAATTATTAAAAATATTTTTAAGAGATTTATGTAATAACTACTATAATGCCGTATGGAATATTTTCGGTGCGCTCGAATGACTCAGATAAGGTTCATACCCATGGCACTGAATGATCGATTATGAGATTTTTACGCTTTTATCTGGATATGCAAGGTATTCGTTGAAACGTTGATCGTTGCAATTGTTGGTTAACCATGCGGCCAATCATTTATTGAGTATCTAATTCCATAAAAGCGGTTAATTTTTTCATAAAACTGTAGAGAGTAGAAGAGTAGTGGTGTACTTAGAAAGCACAAAAATACCGATTTTCTAAAGCAGATGTAAGTGGCATTCGGAGGGGAGAAGGGTAAGAGGTGTGGCGAAAGTCATTTTAGCTTATACATTTCCATGTAAGCACATCGAAATCTTTTTGTTTCCATTCAACACCACCAAAAGCTAAATTTGCTTCTTCTAGATTCTCCGAAACCTTTAGAAAAAAAGAAAAAGAAATTATTAATACGTAATATTTATAGAAGGTAGATAATCTAATAAGATATTAATGTGGATTACTGGCTCACCATGGCTAAGTAAAAAATCGATCGATATTACGTAATTGGATATAAGTACTAACAACACTACTTCTTAGTTAAATCAAATTTGCGCAGATAATTAAAAAATGGCCAATCTAATTATTGAAGAAGTTAGTTAAGAAAATTATTAAAGTGTGTTTGGAGCAGTATAAAAAGAATAGAGTGAGTTAAAGTGTTAAAAAATAACAAACGAAACTAATTTACTTACCCAACCGGAGCTGAGTTCATAATAGGGACATGGACCGGTAAGAGGGATCATTCCTCGAGCAATATACATTGGCTTTCCATTAGCATCAAGAGCCCCAGCAACCAGGTTCCTTGAACGAATATCAGGAGTACTTATATGAACCCATTCGCACTCAATTTTATTCCTAAATAAATTAAAAACATTAGACGATTATGATATCCCCAAATGTGGAGAATAGATAGTGAGGGATTGATAATAGATTTCAACTCACCAGACCCTTCGATCCAAACAGAGAATTTTTCCGTAAGCAAAATCTTCTTCCCTACCTTCAATTCCAGCGTAGAATGATCGGTTATTTTCCACATACTTGCAGGGTATTTCTCCATGGCAAGTCTCTACCAGACCGACATGAATTGGAAGGTGGAGCTCGTGTATATCAATAGCTCCCTCTGGTACTGGAGTCGAGACTAACTTCCAATGAAATCCTCTTGGCAGACATCCTTCTTGTTCAATCTCTGGTTCTTCGATTTTTGGGGGTACGTTTTCTTCAACATGATCATGTTCAGGTTCCAGAACAGAGGATTCACATTGCTGTTCGTGGTGTTCCTGAGGCTGACTACCTTCAGCATGGTTTAATTCAGGTTCAGTACAATTGGAATCGATTTGCTGCTCATATTCATGATATTCTGGTTGCTTTTCCTCTTGATGTTCTTCATATTGTATCACTTCAGTAGAACTCGGTTCCGTAAAACTAGAGTTAATTTGTTGCTCATGCTCGTGATTCTCTTCATGCGGCTTTTCTTCGACAATGTATTGATCAGTCTCTTGTTGTACGCCAGGTTCATCTTCTTGAATATGTTCCATAACAACAGATGATTTCTGAGTATCTGCTGATTCTATTTCAAGTTCCGGTTGAGGAACGCTCTCACAAAGTACCTCAGTCACTTGAGGAATATCAGGTTCAAGGAGCCCATTGTGTTCAGAGATTTTTTCTGATTGCTGAGCTATTTCACAAATAGGTTCGTCCGAATGGGGAATAACTGATTCGTCTACTTCATGATTCTCAGCAGTTGTCCCTACTTCGTAATGGGCCTCATTTTCATTGAGTCCACCTACATTATCGAAATTTTCATGAGGGACCTCTGATAAATTTGCAGGTACATCATTTTGATGATTTTGCTCTGTTTCAGTCTTAAAATCAGGTACAGCCTCATGATCATGTTGGTCTTCTGCTTTGACAGGCGACTCAGGTTTAGCCTCAACATGATTTTTAGATTCAATTGATTTTATTTTATCATGGCATGCATCTTTGTTGGCTTCTTCCTTCTTTGGCAAGGGAGCCTTGTCTTTATGAAATTCTAAAAATAGCCACAAAATTCGATCGATTAAAATCTTCCATTGTAGTAGTAGAAGATGCAAGTTAATCAGAACAGGATGATTCACATCCTAGTTAGCAATGAAGCCAACAAATTATCGATTTGTGAATTAGTATGAAATTTATAAATTAGACAAAGGCGTTTAGCATAAGCTTTAACTTACTCTTTATCTTCTTTCGAAACGAAGGAAAACAACCAACTGGCATTGTCAAATTGACTAAAAAAGCGAAGTTTAAATGCTCGTAAGTTCGACGAAGGGGGAAAAACGAACAAATGGGAATGGGTGGAGATAAAATTTGTCTGGCTATTTTTAGTAATAGGGATTCAATTCCACTAATGATGCACCATTCCAAATGTTCGTTATATCTGATTACACGTGGAAGTGAGATGAGCCTGTATATTCTAATTTGAATGAAATTCCTTAAATATTATAACCGAGAATATCTCCAAGGCAATACACCAAGCATGGATTTTAATTCTACATTCTGTTTGTGTTAATCAGGGCTGACATTTAATATAACCTTTAATATTTTCCTGTTACTTACATTCATAGGTGATTCACAACTACCAGAAAATACCTGATGGAATGCATTCTGATCAGAATGACGAGTTAATTTACTAAAATTAAAAGACCTCTAATTCAATTTATGGAAGTTTGGTTGGAAAGTACAAATTTTTTAAACTTATTCATATTAATTCTTTCCTAATTACACTGCAAATTTTCTTTTTTAATTTGAATGTTCTGAAATTCGAAGAAATTTTGTTCAAAACTGAATTGTTGAATGATCTATTATCACTCCTAATAACTCTGAACATTAATTGTTTTCTTTCAAAATAAATCCAGGGAGCTTAATGTGGTCATTCAAACATAACAAAAATCCATAAAAACAGTCAAACGAAAATGACGTCCATTTGTATGGAATCTACTTTTTTATGTTAACCAAGGAATGAGATAAATATCGATAAGCAATTTTTCAAGCTTTACAATGGGATAAAAATAAATTTCCGAAATTTCATGGGTGAAAGTTAACATGAAATTAAGAAAATGGTAGGCCTTAAGGCCGCAAAAGTAGATATATAATAAGAACCAAAAATAGAACAATCCAGAAAATTAAAATTAAGAAGAAAACACCTACACGAATCACGTTGTTCTTTGTAGATGGAAGTGAATGGTACATGCAAATGTTTTATAAGCAGTCCTGTATGCGTGAACGACCGTCAGCCAATCAGAATCGTGGCACATCGTACACATTATTTTGAAAGACTCCTTATTCAGGATGGTCAAAATAGATAGTTATTTCCGATTGTAGAAAAATTTTTTTAACTTTTGCTAAAAGTAGTACGGAACATTCACACCAGAAGATAAATTGGAAGATTGCAAATTTACCTACTTAACATGTGAGTTAACCAATGATAGATGGCTTAGAACTATAACATTACCTGAGATTCTATGGATAAAGTTATTGGTAAATAGGCTATCACCATAGTTTAGAATTATAAATTTGCTTATTCAACGATTTAAAGAATTCTGGCTGTCAGAAGTGGTATGATTTATTGAATTTTATTTATTTGGCTGGATGAACCGAATGGGTCGATTTAATCCAAAAGTTATAATAGTCTATACATTTAATAGTTAGTAATAATGAATGAAGATGGTTTCCCACACGTTAGTTATTGAGTTCCTAAGATGTACAAGGAGTCGAAAAAAAATGGAAGTACTTTCTAAACTGTTAAGTTATTAAACACCATCGAATTATTACACGTCTCAAGCTCATTATTTAAAATAGATGGACCAGGAGTATTCGAATCAAATCACTAATTCAATGGGGGGGGGGGGTTACATATCTTTCAATATAGAGTGTTTTGGAAATGAGAAGTAATCATATTCAATTTTGGGCTCAAAGAATAGATTGTTTTAGTTAAAATTAGTGCCTTGGAGCCTTTTGATCAAATAATTAAAGTAATTTTGGCATGTCCATTTAACTCCTAGGGAGGTTCTATCCCAGTTCTCTTCTCTTTATTCGTCATACTTTAAATCCTAATCGCCCTACGAACTTTCCCATTGTCTTGACCATTCCAACGGTCTTTGCCAACTCTCTACCCATGAACATCCCACTCACCAGTAACCTTTTTCTTAACCCTTTCCTCTCGGCTACTAGTTTGCTTTGGTTCGACTCACACGCCAACCTGCAGCTTTTAGTACCGAAGGCTACTTTCAGCAACTAATATACACTCCACATCTACTGCCAACTTTCTTCCTTTTCTTATCATTTGATTAAAGCCATTCCTAATTTTTTTGCATAATTCATGAGATTAAAAATCTTGTGATACAATTCCTTTTCCCTTTAAACTGACGACCGTTTGGTCTCATTTCACTAGGACTACATTGTCCGTTAGATTTCTCTCTACAGGTATTTTAGGATAATCATTTTCAATGAAGTTTAGTTTTGAAGAGGAACTAGTGATATTTGTAACTGACATCGGATCTAATTGAGTTATCACGATGAAAGTGTCTTTCTGGATTGCAGTAACTGGTTACAGACGATTCTCCGTTTAACAAAATAGGGATCGGTATTTAACGCAAAGTAAATTAAACTCTCTGAATCCTTATTTATTTTACACGTAATTAATTAAAATGTTGTGCATTCACTGACAACATTTTAAATGGGCTTTGTTGTGTGACAACACCTAATATGGCATACATACACTTCATTAATTATTCACTTGAAGTTCATTATTTAATAAGAAAGCATGATTAATTGCCAATTTGAAGGTTTCACGATTCAGAGCCTTCAGGTTAGAAGCATTACACAAGATTCTTTTACGTCCGTTTCGGGATTCTTCAAGGTTTTCCTTACCTCTTGGATATTTTTATAGCACGTAAAGTCACCAATATCATCTTAGCCTCTGCATCTGTCTTGGGATAAGATATCTAATGCGAATTGGTAAATAAATGCACTTAACTCTAAGCGTGTTTTCTGTTCTTTTAGCTCTAACAGCAATTGTCATAATATTTTAGCTACTATTTAAATTAGCTCTCCTATTCAACCACTATATTTATTTATATCAAATGGCAGGCGTTTTGATGGCTATCATTAGCCCTTTAGCTGACTTCAGGCTTCACAGAGGGGAAGGAACATCAAAGAGAAAAAAAAGTCGAGATGGTGGGAGGGGGTAACAGAAGACTGATTCAAAGATGTAAAAGAGACAGACACAAAGGTAAGAAAAAGGTGATGTGAGTACTGTGGAAGTAGTCGAATATGACATACAGTGGGATGTTCTGGTAGTTTGAAGTGAGAAGTCAACTGCCGATTAATAGAATTTTTTGCCGTATGTGTATACGTTGCCCAGGGTGCACCACGTGGAGGTAAGTCTATCGCACACCCCTCAACCACTATATCTACTTCGTCCTGTGCATAAGTCTTCTTGAGGCTTTGCCAATTACCAATTCTCAATATAATTAACTTTAAAAAAACCAACTAGACAATTCGGTTTACAAAGCTCAAAACTTTCTTCATTATTCACGCTCTCTCAACTCGAATTCTGCCATTCTTCTTACTTGAGAGGCACTTGAACTGGTTAAACCACAGAGGGTAAGCATATCTATGGCCAATATTGACTACGAATAATAATAATAATAATATGCAATTAAGATGAGAGTTAAATTTGAAAGTTTAAATATGACACAATCTAAAGAACAATGATAAAAGAAGCATTAAGAGTGTGATTCTCGAAACCATTTACTATGGACTGTGATTTAAGGAGTTAATTAATATCCGAATAAAAATCAACATTTAGTATTAATTTGATCGTGAATTTTAGGCAACACTTAATACGTCACTTGCTCTTTGGCTATTCAAAAGTACATATGCCCAGGAGGACTGGTTCTTCAAATAGGATTTATAGCAATACCTAAGTGCCAAAATTGTGGGAAATTGAATCCCCTCGACTCAGGCGACTTCTTGCCAATCCCTATATGTAGTCACGCGCACACACAAATGTCAATTAAATAATTTCCTCCACCACCCCTCCCCACCCTTCCGCCTCCACCTGGAGAAAATAGCTTCCCATAAAAGGCTATTTTGCCTGAAGGAGCGGAATAAGGTCGGTTGTGTACAGATGTGGTAATTAGGCCAAATGAAAGACGCTTGTTCATCAATCATACTGACTGCACCTCCCCC
>UZAE01012510.1:0-38872 GCA_900617975.1 Rodentolepis nana | reverse complement strand
CCAATGGTTCATATTTCACTTTTAGGAACCGTTAGCTCAGGTGAATTATAATTCATCTGAGCTTTAGAAACATTTAATCAATTTATTTTTCAATTGAGCATCTTTCAGACTTTGCATTTTCCCGCTTTTATTAAGGAACTTTTAACAATTTTGCTGCCATCCAAGATCAAGAACATTATTTAGTAGGTAATTAAGATTATACGCACCCATTTACGTTATGGAGGATGTGTTAAACATTTATTCATTCATTTATATCAAAAGTCAGGCGTTTTGATGGTTATCATTAGCCCTTTAGTTGACTTCTAGCTTCAGAAAGGAAGGAACATCGAAGGGAAAAAAGTCGAGAGGGAGGGGGGAGGGAAGAGAAAAGTGTTTCAAAGATGTAAAAGAGACAGACACAAAGGTAGATAAAAAGGTGAGGTGAGCACTGCGGAAATGGTGGAATATGACATACAATGAGGTTATGGTAGTTTGAAGTCAAAAGTCAACTGCCGTATGAGTATACGTTGCCCAGGGTGCACCACGTGGAGGTAAGTCTATCGCGCACCCCTGTGTTAAATATAATTCTCTGAAGAATGCATAGATGAAGGTGTATTTTCATTTATTAGCCTGTTATATAATAGTGCTCATTTTGAGAAGTCACCTGATATTAATTTTGAAGATTAGTCAATTTCAGGAAATTTAATGAAACTAGTACCACTACGATAATGTGGGTTCGTGCCATTTTGTCATATCCTTTAGGTCGGTCCCTCATTATCTATGTTTACAATATACAATTAAAGCGTTGCCTTTATTTAATAGCAATAACATATTTTTTTACTTAAATTTACAGGTTTGCCTGCTGCCATCGCTTGCCGCACATATAAAATTAATCTTTTATATATAATTATTAAATTAAACTTTTCTGTATTTATAGACGGATTGATAAACAATAAGGTAATTGAGTAAATATTTCGAAAGTTGAAACAGTTTAATGGAGTGAAACGGTACGAAATGTGTACAATTTTAATATAGTCAATCATTCCAAGGTCAAATTTGATTTTATTAGTATTTCAAGGGCGGTAGCGTTTTTCTAACTACCAATGCATCGAATTAGTAATAGATCTGAATGAACAGATAGGTTTAAATGTTTAAAGGTATATGCAACAAAGGCCCGTTTCCATGGTAAAAATTTACAGAGTGAAAGCTTATTCATTTGTTCAGATAAACAATATCGTTTAATTATAAGTGCGGAAAAGTACAGAACGAAATGTTCAGAAAAAATGATATTAACCGAAATGTATTTTATTTCTTTGATGACACCTTCCCTTTTAGGCTGTTCATTAATCGCTTGACTTCGCAGATCATTTTAAGCTTCCTACTCGCTTTTTCGAGGTTTTTTATTGATCATATTTGTTTTGTTTTAACTGAAATTCTGAAAGCGTTCAGTAAGAGGTAAAATGAACTTGGTACTGGCATTGATTCTGTTCCAAGTTGATTTCTACATCGTTTGCCTGGAATTCACAGATAACTTTTCACTGGCTTTTAATCTCAGTTTCATTCACTCAGGAGTGCTCGATTCGGAAAGTATAAGCAAACACGATATCACAGACAGTGTACACAACTCTTTTAAGGCTTTTCCTGCAAGTTAACAGACAATTTGCCACACAACATTGTTGATTCCTATTCTTTCTCTTTCGCGAGGTCTCTTTTGAATGTGTGGATAAATCACCTTGCCTAGCCGTTTGATTGTGGGTGATATGGATGTGCGAAGATGCAATAAGTACTTATTTGAGATGCCACGTGCTGAACTGTGTTCCCCTGTCTGACACCAGGGTTTCTGTTAAATCATGCGTTGCAAAGATGAAGTCAAAGGTAGTATTTGCTGACGGCGCGAGTGAATTAATGCCAAGTAGACGACCATAACAATCTTCATGCACTCTACTCCAAGGTGTGTTCGTTCGGGACCAAGGTATTGGCTTCAAAAGAGGAGGCATTTGATACAACCTTCGAAAAAACAATTTTTTATCTCTGTTCTCCGTGGTCTCCCATTTGTGAGCTATACCTCACAAAAATGAAATTTGTAATAGTATTATAAATTAAAATACCCCGAATGACCGCAAATAAACAAATACAAAATTACTGAACTTTAATCTAAAAATAAAATAACAAATGAAAATTTTTTCCGATAAAACATCGAAACAAAAACTGTGGCGTTTGAAGTAAACCATCCACCTATTGAATTAAAGAACGAATCGAAACCAGCATTAATGTGGTACTAGTATGAATTCGGGAGTTAAATATTTTGAATCCACATAAAAAGGTTTTAATTAAAACTAAAAATTGAAAAAGTAAGTCATTTTCCCATAAATAATTTTTCACTTCTTATCAGAAACAGAAAGAGACAAGAGTAGTTTATCAAGCAACTTACTATCTACCAAAGAGTAACAATGAGTATCATATCAACATCATACTTCCATTCACGAAAATCTCCTAATTGCCAATAATTTGATTACAATGTAGCTGAGGGTAAAACTCTGATCAGAAATTTTGCTACTGGTAGCTGCATTTTCCATAGGAGTGGTTTTCCATTCAAAAAAGTACCTATCGAAAACTTCAATGATAGCTCTTTGTCAACTTGTTTCTAAATTGACGATGAAGCTCTCCAGTGAGGGAAAAAATTGAAAGATTTTAATGATTTTGGTTTTCCTTTCAGTGTCCTTTGTTGATACTGGGTCAATCATGAACTTCAGTTTGCCCTGTTGCCAAAGCGACAACGAGAAATAGCAGGCCATACTTCATGTTGTTGCCGGTATTCAGAATTGTCTTCATTGCCTTCCGAGGACAAATACGATTGTTAGTCAATCAAGATGTAACGAAATTTCAAAGCTAAATTCTGTGAAGATATGTTTTGTGTGACAAATTATTGACATTTTTGATCTTGCGTTTTTAATACTGTTCCGATTTGATTTATGCGGAAAAATTTCGTGCATTTCAGCAAGAAAATGAAAACTCGTACCTAACCGAAATGATTTTTCAACAGTAACCAGTAGAACTAAAATGGACTTAACATCCATTTCCAGAAATAGAATATCATTTCTTATTAATTTAAAAAGCCTAACTGATTTTGAAATTTTGAAATTGTTTGTACAGCCTTGTGTGTAAAAATCTTTTAAAGAAATAAAATGTTTTAAATTAGAGCTGAGCAAAACGAGCAAACATCTCACCAAATGCTTTTGCGATCTTTTCTTTGAAATTCTCTTGGCCAATCGATCGATAAAATTAACTAGAATAAAATCAATAAAATTATGCAGCCGTTGAATATAATTTGACTGTATGATTTAAGTTATATCAGACTGAACGTAAAATTTTGCCCGAATTGTATGCGAACAAACGATTTATCGAAACGGACTGTCACCAATAAACACCAAGGCGATGGTTTGACACGAAAACTAGATTTTTCCAAGCCAAGTGAACATACGCAAAATGCATACCACTCTGAACCAAATGAATTCACAGCGCAGCCACAAGTTCGACAACGATCAAAGACTGAAAAACAGTACGAAAGGTTTCAAACTCAACTAAAACCATTGCCTAAACCCAGAAAATCGTTATTGTCTCACCTAACTCCTCGGTTAGAGGATAATAATCTCCATACTCCTTCACTTCTAACAGATATCTCTTTATCTCCTCAAGCAAAGCCAAAATTTGTAGATTGTAGGGATTCTCCGAGACAACAAGGTTACTCTCATTCTTGGAAATACGTTGCCTTACCCACCAGTCCAATAATTCCTGAATATAATATTACTCCAAAAGATGTCCATGATGTTGACTTGATTACAAACGAAATTATTGGTAAAAATTCAATAATTCCGGAACCTACTGGTGACTATAATGCATTCAGTCCGAATTATGGAAATAATAAAATTCGATTTATCGAAACTGAGCAGAAAATTGAGGAAAATAACCTCCATAATTTTCTTAAATCAGTTGACTTTGGTTCTGATAAGTCAAAAATAATAAAAGTGTTGCTTCAACAGAAGAAGGAGCTTCGGAAACAGGTTGATGCTTTATCCCGGAATTACCGTAGTCTTTTAGTGAAATATGAGTGTTTAAAAAGTTATTCAGATGGCTGTATTGGCGAAAATTTGGATTTGAATAATAAATGTCAGTCATTTCAAACGGAACAGGAAACTCTGGAGTCGCAGATAAAAATTCTAAAGGAAGTGAATCGCAAACTTCTAAAGAAACTCGACGGTGAAGGTGATAAGAAGGCAGCCTTAGAAAACATATCCCTGGAAGTTAAAAAAATGGTCTGTGAAAATGAGATGCTGAAAGCCTCTAACAAACAGCTCGAAGAAGCATTTTCTAAAACTATCAAGGACCAAGAGTCAATAAAACTTGAGAATAGTCACTTGAAGTTGGAGCTGGATAGGACACGCTTAGAATCAACTAATCAGCAGGTGAGATCGGATAGAATTTCAGCCGAGAATGCCTTCCTAAGGAACCAATTAGATCAGACTGAAAAAGAAAGATATAAGGCTTCAAAAAGTATTTTGGAGTATGATGAGTTACGAAATACTTATGAAAATCTACAGATCGATCATCAGAGATTGATAATGTTGTATACCTCCGAGGCAGAAGCTAGGAAAGAACTCCATAATCAGTTGCAAGAAGTTAATGGAAACTTCCGAGTGATCTGTCGTTTCAAACCATTAGAACAAGGCAATAAAAAAGAGACCACATATCCATTTGAATTCTGCGCGATGGACAAAGTATTCGTCCGTGGGAAGTCTTTTCTCCCTACTACCAACTGTCAAGGTCATGCCGATTTGAATAAACGACATGCTTTGGCCGTCAAGGATCAGTTCTTCGCTTTTAATCGAGTCTTTCAGAATGCATCCAGCCAGGAGGATGTATTTGAGGAAATTCAGCCATTAATTAGATCTTTCATTGATGGTTATAATGTTTGCATTTTCACATATGGGCCAGCTTTGAGCGGAAAGACGTATACGATGCTAGGGACGCAGGAGTGTCCTGGAATTATCCAGAGAGTTGTATCGAACATTTTTGGGCTTTGTGATCAACTCAAAGATATTTGGAAAGTAGAGGTCACCATTTCGATGTTTGAAATCTATATTGGGACTATATATGATCTTCTGGCAACGCCGACAACACAAGTCAAACTAAGTGGTAATGGAAGCAATGTTAAACTTACCAATGCAATGGAAAGAGTTACAACTTCTGAAGAAAGCACAATTAAATGGATTAAGCAAGGATATGCTCAACGTAAGTCAAACAGTCAGTCATCTAGATCGCATATAATCATTCAGATAACTTTAAATTCGAATAACAGGGCCGATAAACAGAAGAAGGCCTCCTCTTTCATTCTTTGCGATCTAGCCAGTTCCGATTCCATGGATGAAATCGCATTTGACGAAAAGCAGCACTTGGAAGCTAGTTTTGTCAATAAATCGTTAATTTCATTATATCGAGTATTTGATGCTCTGCGTAGAAGATCCACTCAAACGGGATTGGTTATTCCTTTTCGGGATTCAATACTAACCCATTTTCTCAAACCCTGTTTTGTGGGACAGGCTAAATGCGTACTGATCATTACTGCCTCATCGGAGCAAAAACATCTTGAACGAACGCTAAAGGCACTAGAATTTGGTCAATGTGCCATGCAAATTGCTCTCGGTAGACCGCTGAAAAATAATCGTATATTATCATCAAATAAAGCGACAAATCCAAGTGGATAAGAAGAACAGAAATTGTAAATTTCTTAATATTTAAATATTTTCAAGATTTCCTATTTGGAATTACAAAATAATCTTACACTGAAAATAAAACTAGGTTTGATTAAATGTTTGTATTTCGAACGATGGCAAATTACGTATCAGGTACAAAAAGGCAAAGTAATTTCTACTGAACGTTAATAAGTAGTATTGAAAAGACAAAATCAAAAAAGCACAAATCGACCACGGGTTGTATTCTTATTAAGATATCGATTTCGGAAGTTTCATGGAGGTGATTCCGATTACTTTTTCTAAAAATTCATGAACAGAGTCCTCGTCCTTTAATACGCTCATGATTCTTGTGTGGATTGTTCTTGATTTACTCTTGTTTAAGTTCTCGAATTTTTGAATGATGAAATCGGTGGCTTCCCGTGGGTGATCGAAACCTGAAATAGGGGTAAATACTGACTAAAAGGGCAAACAAACAACCGCTTTGATAATTATAATATACTGATATATTTGAAGACTTCTGAACGAGGTAGAACTTTGAACTACTTACCACCAGCTGCATTACATATCTCTGCTCCTCTAAATCCCAATCTGCGCATTTAAACAGGACTTGAAAGCATTCAAGACATTTAGCAATTTTTTTAACTAAATGTAACCCAAAAAAGAGTCAAATGGAAAGTAATATCTATTAACTTTTGCAGAAAAATCTTTATGCTAATTCTCAATGGTATTCAAGGGTTTTAATTATGATGCTCTTGGGTGAGCATGGTTCCCATACGTATTCTCGTATATGGAACAGAGCTACTTATCCTGGTTGGGAGCATGTGCTCTCAGCCAATCAATGATCAGAAGACACAGCAAGGTCAGTGTGTCAGTGACTTCACGACGCAAATAAATGCATCGTATCACACGTTCAGCTTCCTCAATATTGCTGAGGTAACTTAGTTACTTTCGTGAACAATTTTGCCAAAAACGATTGCCTGGGTTGAGACAAGACTTATTTTTGTAGCACGCACTACACTTCCTCGGCTACAAAATAAAGAGCATAATGGCTATGAAATCGTTTAGTAACCAAGAGGTCGAACTGTGAAATTTGAGTTTTAGTAGTTGAGGTAGTGAACCGCAAATTGATAAACATTGCACAAAAGTTCTTTTAAAAATAAGTTTCAGTAGACATTTGAGTTCTACTTTCAACGTTACTGTTTCATAAATTTAATTTCTTCTCCACGATTCAAAGTTCTAAAATGGATATTTTGCCGTTGGTTATAGAAGAGTTTGTGATAATTTATTCAAATATTTAATAATGAGAGATTTATATGAGCTTGTACTTTAATTTTTTCTGCCCTGTACTTTTAGCTAAATAAAGGTACATATGCTGACTATGTTCGAATATTTTCGGTGGTGAATAACAAGAGGGATAATATGATAGAGGAGCAACCCAATTTATTATAAAATCCTTATGATTTGTTTCTGAACAGCACTGAAATCGGCTATTTATTTGTTTTAATTGACATTCTGATAAACCGTACTTACAAGCGTTTGTTTAAGTTATAAGCAGATTCAAGTATCGTCACTATTATTATCGATATTACTACTAAAAGTCAACTTTTAGTGATAGGATGTCTAAACTACGCCAATAAAGTTGTCTGATGTGAGGAGAGTTGGTGCATAGAGCTGCGCACCATCACTATGACATATCCCAGAGTTCAAAACATTCCCATCTCCAAACTCAACCCCCAAAATTGCTCAGTTATTTACAGAGTCTGTTGACGAATTAATTAAATTGGGACGATTAAGCACGTCTTTTCACGGCCATTTCGAGCCTTCCAATAATGAAATTCGTGTCATTCACTCCGCCTAATTGCGATAAAAAAAACAAAAACATGCCAACCAGCGCCAACACAAAACACCATTAATTGAGACGTAATCTGTCTTCCACTTCTTTAGGCCATTTTTTAAAGCAATTAATGCCAATTTCAGTTGGCGAACTAAAAATGGCAAAAAAATGGTAAATTCCTGCAAATATCCTTTGAAGAATTAATCGAAATAAATAAAATTTTTGAGAATTGAAAATGAAGAGGAAAAAAACCCAATCCCAAATTAATGAATTGTCTAATTTTCTTAGAATCTCTTGGGAAGTAATGAAAGTTCAATTTAGTAATAAAATTAAACTTCAAAATATCAACTGAATTTCTCGCGATATAGAAATCATTATCTGAATTAAAATTTCGATTCACTTAAACAAGAAAACTGACAGAACATCCCTCAACTTATTAACTCTTTCGGATTGGATTGCTTGAAAAATTTGCATGGGTTGTACAGTATTAATCGTTACCAAGTTGTCCGATTTTTTATATATTAGTCGAAGGCTGATAACTGAAACCGCAATAAATCAATAAGGGTCCCATTGGCATAGGGAGACTTTGACAGTCTTTAAATACATCTCCCCACCTTTAAAAGTTATTCATTATGTCGCCATCGGCATTCTTACCGTCCTTATACTATTTTAGTAGTATTGCGAACCTGACTCCTACGCTTCACTGTCTACTGCAAATAGAATCAATATTCATGTGCCCAGCTTCCATCGCAAATATACTCACATATTTTTTTTCATCTTCGACCCCCAAAGTTATATAGCCAGGTCCTCCAGTCAGTTTCCTGCCCTTTTACACCCCCCCCCTTCAGTTTTCGTGTCCTATCCTTTGTGTACCATCTCTCTCTGTGATCCACTCTCCCCCCCCCTACTTCTGTTTCTTCTGGGCTGCAAATAATAACCAATTAGTCCTGTTCTTCAATAATTCCAGTTTCTGGATAAGCACTAATGATCTTCCAGTTCCCAGCACCTAATTTCACCAGTATGGGGTGTGCGATAGACTTACCTCCACGTGGTGCACACCTGGCAACGTATACTCATACGGCAAAAAAGTCTATTAACTGGCAGTTGACTTCTCACTTCAAACTACCATCACCTCACTCTATGTCATATTCGACTATTTCCACAGTNACATCTTTGAAACACTCTTCTGTTCCCCCCTCTCGGCTTTCTTCAATGCATTGTAGGGGATTAAAAAGTACTCTTCTCCAAAGCCGACCTGAGCATTGGGAATTTACATGGCTACTTCTTTCTTTGGGTCATGAACGCTGGATTTTTCACGGGTGACTCATAAGGGCACCGGGGGGGGGGGCGAATGAATTCTTCAACGCCAATCATATTTGCTTCAGATAGTTCGGCTAAATTTGTAAGGACATATTTAATTTGGGCAGATATTCGCTTGTTTGGTCATGCCAACATGTACACTGCTAGTAGGATCCCTGGGGCGGGGAGGGGTTGGGGGGGGGGGGGGGGTTGNGGGGGGGGGGGGGGTGTTAGTTATGGAGGAAAAATGTCATTTCATCTAAGCCTTATTACTCAATAAAACTAAAACCTGAAATTATTACTAATTGGTTAATTTATAGCCAATCGAATAAGCTATTGCAGTTCTTCATAGGGACATTTCTTAAGCTACCATGCTGCACTTAGTCTAATACGCGATTTCAACCAATTATGATACGCTATTTATTTACTTGGAAAGTTTTTTTTGATTGTCTTGGAGTCAGCCCAAGAAGAACCAACACACTGAGGTCCTAAAGTTAACTCATTGAACTCATTTTAGAAAGCAACTTCGAGCCCACATATCGAGGACGCGATGTCAACAAAATGACTGACGTTCACTCCAATCGGAATGATTCAAAAGTTAATGACCGGAAGTTGTTCTAAAATAATATACCCCCCTTCCCCACCCCCGCCTCCAAATTACTTTAGTTCAGTTGGATGGAACGAAAAACACCAATCCTCAAAATATGAATGGTATGATCCATAAATATCAGGTATCGATTTTTTTCTAACTCGACGCCCAAGGTCATCAAGAGGGCCCTCCATGGTTCTAATTTAAGACATGAAGGAGAATTTATTCTAAAGCTGGAAGCAAATGTGAGTTGACCAGAGGATTTCTTCACTGTTGACAGGTATACTGAGAGATTGCTTCCATGATTCAAAATCTTTTCTGTAATTATCGAGGACAGAAATTGAAGTGAAAACCAATTTCCTCCTATGAAAAGGAATTGCCTAAATCGGATCACTAATGTGCTTATTCAGTTTTTTAATGCTGAACTTTAAAGACTAACAAAGCTTCATCTTCGACTTTCCTCTTTTGGCTAATGTTAGTCAGTACAATGGTCCATCGTCTCGTGGACATCGACATAGTTAGCGTGCACTTTGGCCATTACGCTACGAGAGAATAGTTTTTGAAAGTTTGCGCAATAACAATAATCTTAGGATGGCATACTACGATATTTATTGGTTCCTCATAAAGTTATAGAGGGCTTCATAGACGTGAGGGATAAATCTGCTACTTTGACTACAATCATGTAAATGTTGAAAACTCCCTGTCAAGAAATCGGTGGAGGAGACAAATCAGTTATTCCGACAGAAATGTGAAATAACTGCTTTAATATTCATGTGCTATATTGTTAAAAATCTACCTGAGACATAAATTAGATTAATTTCTATTTAGAGTTCCTTACTTTGAAGCATTCTTTTCACTATTGAGCGTGTACTAAAAACAATTGTTGGATTAGAGAGAACCATTCGGAATATTTTTGCCATTTTTATTGGAGCACCCACCATAAATCCTTTTTCTATCATTTTCAAGTTTTATCTAGGCTGAATAAATCTAATACTTGTCATATGAGTGAACACTGAAAAGTTAATCCCTGATTAGTTATTTCACATCCAAAACTTTATCCTGAAATAGAAAAACATTTAGGAAGCCTAATAAAATATCTTCATTGGAGTTGAGGCCGACCCACCATCCTTATCTTTCGTGTGAAGGATTATCGATTTTTCTATTCCCACGCTCACATCTTGGCATGCATCACCACTTCGAGCATTGGCTCACCGGACAGCCAATCACATATCCCTTATTCAAACCAATCAATTTTTGTTGTGAATGAAGGACGCTGTTGAGGCTACAAATATTCTTTTTTTATTGAGTCTGACTAACTGTATTTTAATACATGGACAACTGTACGTTAGTCAATTTCGTAGACAATTTTTCCAATGTTTTACTCATATATGGGAACTTCAGAGATTCAGTCGCACTACTCAAAGACGTCAGTAAGCAAACGGCTTAAAGTACCCATTCATGTACTTATAGTGATGAGTTGCAACGACGAAACTTTTGATATTAATAAAACGTGACCTTTAAAAGCATTGTTACTTCAAAAAGTAAGACACTAGGTTGAGTAATATTTGAGCATGAATTACAACAACGTGACTTTTTTCCCTTAGGTTGGATGAAAGTCGAGACTAACAACTAACTGTCTTTTATTTGCTAATTATTCAACTTAATTAAAAATAAACTTATTCAACTTTTCTCAAAATCAAGCAAGTAAATGTTGAAAAACCCTTTATCCCAATTGAAAGTATTTTATCTTTCATGAAAACTTTAATGGGAATTAAATATTTGTACAAAATTAGTATTAAGAAAATCATTTCATTTTTTTTCTAAATTTGCTCAAATGAATGAAACAGTGAAAAATATAATAACACTAAATCTCTCAAACAATTATCGGACATTTAAACCATTAGCAAAAAACGATTGATTCAATCTTCCGCTGATTGAAAGGTCTATAAATAAATTACGTAAGTAAACAAGCGAAAATTTGAAAATCTTTTAAACTTTGCTAACTGTAAAGCAGAATGTCTTAGATAAGAGTCGTCAGGGGCTAAGGTACTCATTTCCTGAATAACTACTTATGCTAACCCGAGAGCAGGGACTATGACAGTCCAACGGACTTTTAAACCCAATTATTACCTCAAAATTTCAACTTTTGAAACGTCAAGCTCTGCTGCTTTGGTAAACCCAATCCCTTCACGATTTTACTATTTAATTGACAATGGCTGAACGACAATGATTCATAAAGTGGTAGAAACTCGCATTAACTACAAAGTATGTAATTGAAAATACACCGAGAGGGCTTAGCCGACCTCTAGACCAAGGCCAAGAGGGTGAGAGTAAACTACTGGCATATGATCTTTAGAATATTAGGTCATGACATACCAAGATTAATTAATTAAATAAAAGCTAGACAACCTTATGAAACTCGAGTTTAGATGAATTAGGACCATTATATTAATTCCACATCGAACTCCATTCTTCAACCTGTTAAAAATTTTCCCCTACAGCTCGTGTTCATCGTGATCCTTGGCCTTGACAATGATTTGCATTCATGCATAGATGTGAATAGTGCTTTAGTACGCTGCTTACAGTAACCAGTTAGACTGATGATTGACTTATATGGCCCCCCCCCTCCCCCCTCCCCCCTCCCCACCTCAAGTCCACCCTCTCCCCTCTTAAATCGATTTATACTTCCGCCCACGCGCCGTATTAATTTTTCAGATGTACCACTTCCTATTTATTCATATTTGCTCGTTAAATTGGCCATATAAAAGAGAGAGAGCTTTAATGAGACGAGAGTTGCCCTTAAAATAGCCTGCCTCCTCTTCATGAGCACGGTAATCTTCTTGAGCATTTGCATATTTAGAGTGGAACGCTTAGTGCTTCATTATTTAAAACTGAAAAAGAATTAAAGAAATAAAAAAATAGTAATTTCACCTTTTTACAACTTGGCAAGAAGAAAGTATGAAAAATGCAAGTTGGTATTAATGATATTAAAGCGATCTCCAATTTCACCATCTTCGTGGTCAAATAGTATTCTAATATCGCCAGCTAAACATCCTCTATGGTAACCATGTGGATTAAACAAAGCATCATCATTATCTAATAATCATTATTCGTACTAATTGTAAAAATAGCAACTTTTAATTGTGGAAGTTAATGGCACTGAATAGTCATAAGTCAAACAAGCTACAATGGGGGGAGGGGCGGTGGAACAGAAAGATGTGGAGAACAGCGTCAGGGTGACCAAGAATCGCACTTCACATTTGATGTTTGGACGTTCGAGTAGAACCATATTTACATAATGTGGGCGGATCGAAGCAGATGCTTATCTCCTACATTCAGAACTCAATGAACTGGGGGGGGGCTTTTAACCTACGTCTCACCTCCCTAGAATATAATCGAATATAGATTTTTGTTCCAATCACTGAATTTGAACCGCTGAACATTATGCTGATCAACTCAAGCGTGTTTGTAATCTGTTTCCAATTTATAGAAAAAATTGCGGGATTTATCATTAATTCGGCATCACTTCTCTCTTCTTGAACCCTTGAAATGTTTAAATTCCAAAGGATCCCTTGACAATTTCAAATCTATTCTTTATGAAAATAGTTCCGCATGATTCGAACATTCATCTGTCACGTCCTGACAAGGGCATCGATTCTCATTATCTCTATATCTGTCTCGTTTCACCATTGTCCATGTGAGTCCTATCAACGGTCTGCCATTTGTCTGTCGGTAGGCTACCAACCACCTTATCTCTTACTCCCCCCGAATCCTCATGATGATTGATTCAATGCACTTTGATCTTCGCAATTCGTTCATTCTCTACCCTTTGTGAAACGGCTTTAGTGATCAGGCATAGGTAATAGCTTCTATGATCTGGTTCCGCACCCACAATTTCTAAATTGACAACATCCGTCAAAACTAATTTTGAAGAAACGTCTTTGCAACGAAGTCCAATATCGAATCATTATGCTTATCGAAAGAAATGTGATAATAGGTGAAAGCAAAATAGGAGGTAGGTTGGAAGAAACGGAAATCTCGCTTTGTTTTGAAATCTAACTTCATTAGATCTCGTGATCGAGTATATCAATCTTCAAATTTCACAATTTTATCTTTTTAAATAATCATGTAAATTAATTTCTTTTTGATGTTCAGTGAAAGTAACAAACTGTTTCGTTTCGTACAGTTGGTCGTGTCATGACAATATTTTATAGATAGCAGAGTTGACAACAGTTCACTCATATTAATAGCTCTATTTTTCAATAATATATATTTAGTAAATCTAAATGGACTTTGACTTTTAACATTTTTTTCTAAAGAATATCGCATTTCCTTTTTACCCATTTTCGCGATCCAATCATAATTCATCTTCAAATAAATGCTAATTAGTCAAGAAAATCAATTTTTCTGCTTTAATAAAGTTAAAAAGAGGATTTCTTATTTGGAGACCTCATAATAACAAAAAACGTTTCACAAATTGTGGCATTTTCTTTAGTTCATTTTCAGTTAATTAGGTATTTTAAACTACTAAATAGCATGCCCCATTATCTAACTTAATTGGATAAATTTGGAACCATAAACACCAGGTAACTACTTTGTGAACGCCTTCAGTGGTTGAATCGCACGTACTTTATGGATTTCTCGTTTCAAAAAAATGGAATAGATACACAAATCATTTTTGAATCATATTATTTAAAAAATTTAATAAGAAAGTCCGAAACAAGTTTTACTCGGATAACGATTTTGTGGGCATTTCGAGAGGAACAATTTTATAACTAATTCGGAAAACAATATATCCGGGGTAGTTTCTCAGGGGGTCGGGCAGTTTCATAGCATTATATCGATTTTGAAATCATTTCTATTTGCTATTGAAAAATTACGTTCTGGGTCATTAAATCCGTACGTTTATCGTGCCTACTTAACCTTGAAGCGTTGTTTAAATGACCACATCCACAGGCTCGATCCTCTTAGGCTGGCATGCAAAAAGTACTAATACAGCATGATTGCTCAAAATAATGGGAATACCCTTCGATCTTAATCGGAAGTCATCTTTGACCAATGAAAGTGTCCGAGTCCTTCCCTGATATGGAATTACTACTCATAACGGCATTTTGCTTGAATCTTAATTCCGAATTGCCAGGATTAAGATATAATCTATGCTTCGTTGAAATAAAGTAGTATATTTCAATAACCAAGACGAGAGAGCTAGCTTTAATGTGGACTAAAGATTCCCCGAAATTGTACAATTCGAACCATATTTTAATGCAATTTATATAAAATAAGAGTAATTAGCGTTGCAGTAAATGAAACGAACAATTCACAATTCAAAGGGTAAATGACGCGGCTTCCAGTAAAAAAATTAAAAATTTTAGATTTTCAAGAACGTGTAAACACTAAAATACGCAAACAACTCCTTGAGGATAAGTGTTATTAATGTAGTGATTCCTTCTATCAATGCAAAAAACCTTCAAGAATAGACTCCCGGGATTACTAGTGCTAATGCATGCTTGGGAGTGCACACGGGCTTTATGGAGAAGCCTCCCAACCAATCAGCGTTAAAATTTGTGCAGCTTAGTGTTGATTGCGCTCACTTACAGAACCTTTTGTAGTGAAACTCCCCATACGCTAATTTTCAGAGCATTTATACCGAATAACTTTGATGGAGACTTTTCTGTATTTATTTCTGGTATTTTCGAATTCTAATTGAATTATTAAGATTCGGCTAAGTGATTGTTTGCATGATATTCCTTACAAACTTCGGGTGAACCTTATGAGTAAGTCGAATTTCACGAAAAGTACTGCGTGAATCACCCAAATTCCAAACTTAAGAATAAAAGAATTCATAGGCGAGGTGATGTAATAAAAACATGTGGATATATCTCGAACATGCTGCTAAAGCAAATATCAAAGACTAAAACTTTGCTAAATTCCTTAATACGATTTTTGTTAATATTGGTATTAATTGGTAATAAATCGCTTCAGTGAAATGACTATCACAAATTAAAAATCATTTTAGGATTAATTAGACATACCTCTGTAGTCAGGAAAGCATGTTTTCAAAGGTGAGGTGGGCAGCTTCTTCTGAAAAATGTCAAATTTGTTGAGAATGAGGAAGATGGATGTGCACTTGGCGAACCATTTACTATTGCAAATCGATGCAAAGAAGTCCATGTCTTCCCGAAGTTTCGGCTTAAAGAATAAAATAAGGTGTTAAAAAAAGCCAGATTTCAAAGGAAGTACTAATTAAAATATTTCTGCCTAAAATGTTCTACCATCAATTCATCAAATCGTTCCTGTTACAGCACTGTTTTGTCTTTAAATTTGGACAATTTAAAATGTACGCCGTCGTCTAGAACTGATTTTCAATAGAGTACATTAGAGTGTAAAGCGTTGTTTGCAAGGGCCAAAAAATACTACAAAATCCCTAAAAAGTTATCCCTAACTTTGAAGACATAAGTCCAAAACGATAGAAACTACGACATTGCGAAAAATTCCAGCATTTCAGTACCCTTGCTATGCAAACAAAATATGTGGAAATCGCATTTAATATAGACGAGCAGAGTTCACGAAATCAATTCCCATCAGTGGAATTCAGTGATATTTCTCACAACAACGGCTCCATAATGTCTCACATCACCTAATTTAACAGACTGTGGAAAGGGAGATTAACTCAAAGAAAATAAAATTGCTAAATGTTTTTAAAGAGTGGTGATAACTGTTAACAAAATGTTCTTAACTTACAACTAGATTTTCTCGATGAGGAGACTTAATGAAATGAAGAGACTATACTTTCATGAGCAAGAACTCCAGAAGTAAAATATAACAATTTGAAGAGTTCTCGTTTAAGCCCATTAGAATCTGTGAGCAATGCACTCTTTTGACCTATTCATGAATTCGATACGATCTTAAAGAATAGACTTACTACTATAATACATATATATGTTTTATATGAAACAAATGAGATAATTGTTTTTTCTATGCATTTGATTAAAATAGAAAATTATAAATTAGGGGTTAACAGAAATTTATTTATATCAAATGGCAGGTGTCTTGATGGTTATCATTAGCCCTTTAGTTGACTTCAGGCTTCACAGAGGGGAAGGAATATCAAAGTGAAACAAGTCGAGATGGAGAGGGGGAACAGAAAAGAGTTTCAAAGATGTAGGAGACAGACACAAAGGTAGAACAAAGGTAAGGTGAGCACTGTGGAAGTAGTCGAATATGACATAAAGTAAGGTGATGGTAGTTAGAAGTGAGAAGTCAACTGCCAGTTAATAGACTTTTTTGCCGTATGAGTATACGTTGCCCAGGGTGCACCACGTGGAGGTAAGTCTATCGCACACCCCGGTTTAACAGAAATAGTAACCATAATAAAAATGCTTATACTTTCAGAAGATTTGTTGTAAAATTAACTTTAGATGAGCTTAAAAACGACAGCAATGGTGGGAAAATGTGGCTTTGACACTTAAAAAAATTAACATTTGATTTTTATCGAACTATGAAACAGATTATTCCTTATATTAATGAAAGTTCCAGAAAATAATTATTATATAATAAATTTGATAAAATAAATAAGCGATTATAGTTCCATTAGACCTTATTTTATGATATATTATAATTAATAAAGGAGAAATGGCGCTGATGAAAATTTGGGCTCTGTAACGTAGAACTCGTTAGAGTTTAAGTTAACGTTATCCGATTTTTTGGTCCTGTTAAAAATGTGGAGTGAACAACACCTTCAAGGCCAAGTAGTCTTGTGAAGTAGTCCTGAAGGGTTTTTTGTACGTTCCGAAGCCTTCTCAGCTAATTAGCTATTAATACCGGTTCAATATTGCGTTGAATGCATTCGTTCACTGATCATGCCTGCAGTTGACGAAAATCGTAATACATGTCATTCATTCTAAGCGCTCTACTTCTTGAGTACCATTAAGGTGGCGTAGCCATTTTTAAGGACATCTATAAGACCTAAATAAGGCTTTGTCTTGCAGTATCCAATGAAAATGTGAGTGTGGTGTTAAATTACATGTGAATACATGTGATTTTCATTAATTAATTCCCACATATCTTATTTATACACTTATCATTTGAAAAAACGTCCAATGTTTAGAAGTATGTTAAAAATGAATGAATAATTTATTAATGGGAGAAAAATAAAAGAAGAGAAGAAACATCAAAAGCCTACATTAGTAATATATAAATTGCTTATAAAAAGCATGAATAGAAACCAAAAACTTTCTTTCTGCTAAAAATTTGTCTTATAAAAAATTAATTAATATCGTCATTAAATTGCAAGGTAATGAAGACCTGCCTTTTCATTGGAGACACCCACATTGACATCATAATCAGAAAGAGATGCCACAAATATAATGGCATCGACATCATCAAAATAGTATGCGAATTTTGATAACCTCGATCGACTCATTGCAGGCATTACAAATCTATATAAAAATGAATAAAATGCGCTTAAAATACAAACCTGAAGGATAATTTATCACGGGTAATTATTTCCTCATGTAAGCCCATTTGTCCACATTTGATGTTCAAGATGTCATCTCGGGTGGGGAGGTAATCATTTTGCGTAATACGTTCAAGACAGGAAAAGAGACTTGAAAAAAAGATGCAATAAATCAACCTACTACTCTGTAGTAAGTCCGTACTGTGACAAATTATTTTTAACAAAATCACAAAATTGACCATCTTCCCTAAGCTGCTTTAAGGCATCAAGTAAAAAGGAAGAATTAATAGAATAATTTGAACTCGACGAATTCTGGAAAAGAAACTGCACAACTTCCTAAAAATAAATTTTAAAATAGACAATATGAACATACCATTGACTTGGGTTTCTCGAAATTTAACCCCGATATTCCGAAACTCCGCAACGCAAACAGAAGATAGGTCATTAAGTTCGAATAAATTCTTTCCCGCATTAAATGCAAAGAATTTTCAGAAAAGGAAAACCCATTAAAAAATCTTTCGTTATAATGTTATTATGTATTACTTTACTCGGTTATAAAGCGTATTACGACCAGAAGTTTCGTTACCTAATAAATATTGTTTACAAGACATAAAAACAACCCAAAATAATTATCTGTGAAGTTCGGATTAATTTTTCAAATTCAAATTTAATATAATCATCAATTTCAAGTGATACAATTTCTGCATCAGTTTTCTTAGATTTCTTTGGCACGCATTGCAGCCCCGCGAACATGAGCCAAATATTTTGAAATAGTGCCTATTGATTTATGACCTAGATAATAAATTATAACAAATTGTAAATTGATGTTGTGATTCACGAATAAATTATTTAACCATATTAAAAAGTAATTTAGCTACTTATTTTGTATATATCTTTTATAGGAATCTAAGTAATACCTCATGAAACTTTAAATCAGCCAATAAATTCTGCGATTTGGTGCGGAGCCCACTCGTTCTATTCAGTCGCTAATTTTGACTTATTCGTACGCACGTGATCGTACCGAGTTAATATTCTTTTTAATGCACTATTCGCTTTACGTTAATATGTGTCTTATTTCCTTTTTAGATGATGTCTCTCAACCAACGCCCCAAAAAAGAATCCATTATTGATTTAAGTCGCTTTTTGGATAAACGCATCAGAGTTAAATTCAGTGGTGGGCGTGAGGCCACAGGTCTTCTAAAGGGTTGTGATAACCTTCAAAACATGGTGCTAGATAACACCGTTGAGCACCTTCGCGATCCTTCTGAACCTTCTCAAATCACTGAGGCCACTCGTGAACTTGGGCTTGTTGTTTGTCGGTAAGTTTAATCTTAACTTCTTGGATAATTTATTTTTGATTGTTTAGATTAATAATTTCTTTTTTTCAATGTTATATGAGGATTCCGCCTTAAATTTTCGCTTAAAAAACGGAAATTTTAAGGTTTTTATAATCATGATAAAGTCTAGACCTAGCATTCGAACTAACTTTCTCGATTTTATGCCTCATAAAAACGTCAATGCGATGAGTACAATAAATTAATGTTGCTATCTATAAGACTGAGGTTATAGAGTGGAAACTTATTAGAAGACAATAAAATTTCAATTAGAACATCTCGGAGCATATTTACCATACTACAGCAGGTTTCCCATTACAGAGGCTCCAAATGTAACTTCGTAAAGAATTTCCTTAGTAGGTTTAAAAATGCTCTATTCTTCAATAAGTCTCGATTCGTCGAAGAAAGATTGAATCTCCTTGATTAGAATACATGGATTCCCCAACGATCAACCTCCCAATTTTTATTTGGAATTGAGAGATACCCATGCTGCCACTCCTCATAACCAACACTCATTTAAACGTATTATTCAGCTTTTAGTGTTTACCATTAGAGTATTTCTAATGCATTCTTGTTTTTAGGGGTCCTTCCGTGGAACTCGTTTGTCCTGCCGACGGAATGGAATCAATCTCCAATCCGTTTGTCTCCCAGGAATAAAACAAGTCCCTTAATATTTGTAAATATCTTACCCAATAAAAAATAGTTTTGTATCTTACTGCTTTATGGATTTGTAACCGAGTGTGGTTGAGTGAAAATGTGGTTTTGATTATTTGTTGTGGAAATAGGGCCTAGAACTCGTAGGTTTGGTTTAATGGAGATAAGCCAGTGCCGTTGGGGTTGTTTTACTATGTATGGATTGGATATAAGTAAAATATTGGGAAGCGAATAATCCATTCAACCGAAGCCTTCGTTTCTAATCGACTTAGAGATTAGAGACTACATTAAGAACAACAGTGCTGTGGGGGTTTTAGATTAAACCTCTAACACTGATCAGATCCCCAAAGTAGCTTTGCTATCAGAATTTGGATTGATTCAGTGGGTTCAATTCAGTTAGAATATAAAAATATATACAGGAATTTAAGGTGCGAATCTTCTATACAAAAAAGTAAAGTCACATTTTTAAATATACCGTTACAACATGGAATCACATTTTTGAGGCTCCCAGATAGCATCACAAGTCAATAATTCCGAATCGGGAATATCTTGCGGAAGGGGATTAATGTTCTCTTTTGGTCGAGATACAATAGCTTCGTTTCGCCGTTTAGCACCACGTTTTGAGGAGGATTCTTTAATACCGGCTTCCCATTCTTTCTCCACTAATTTGTAAATTTCCATATTGGCTCTGGCATCTTCTGCAGAATTGTGTTCCCCGACCTGGATCTGAATTCCGAGCAAAATGGCCGATAAGCGTTTTAGAGATACGCTCGCATTGCCTTTCATGAGGGCTTTAGTTTTTGCATAAGGAGCTTTTGATGTATCTCGAATTAATTCTCTGGGATGACGAAGGTCAAGCACTGCAAAATCATGCGACAGCGCATGGCCGACAACAATTCTATCCTGAAAACAAACCAGCCATTTTAAAACAGACAGAAAATTTGGAGTCCACAGTGGTAAAAAAGGATAGAAAGTTACTTCAATTATTCGCTTAACTTGATCCTGAACAGCCGAGAACGGGATTGCTCGGACCATATCTTTTGGTCTAATACCGCTGTACTTAGTGCGATAATCTGTGATAACCTCGACTGGTTTGCAAATAACATCATATAACACAGTCCCATCATAAGCGACTATTGTTGCCCTGGCTAAAGCGCTTTCCATTTTCTCACCGACACCAACCATCTCGCAATCCAAGGCTATGGGACCGGCAGGGAATGTTGAATCTCTAAGCATTTGTAACCCTAGATTTATATTTAGTCAGTGCCAAAAAGTTACCAATTGTGATATTTGAATTTTCGTTGACTGGGGAAGGTAAAACAACCCTATTTTTATGCTTGGCTGCTCTCCGTTTCCTTTTACGAGCACATACAACCATGCTAAACTAAGTCTCAACGGCTGTGTTTTGTTTATTTAAGCACTCGTGACCAGTATATTTAAGTACTCCGGTATGTATTCGTAATTTATAACAATCGTTTATCTGACGTGATCTAAATATGTTCGATAATTAGCTTTATTTGAACTTCCATTTTGCTTGAAAGTTGAATCAATATTTGGTTGGTTCGCACTTATTTTGTTCATGCTTTCGTGTTTATTTAAATTACTTATTCCATATATAATAACTATTCAAAAATATACATTACTATAACTCAGCTATATTACTGATTCAATGGTTTTAAATACACACAAGTTAGGCCCTTTTAAATTCACTTCTATTTTGTTTCAATACTTACAAAGCAGTTAAAAACTATGCAAGCACTAAAGGTAATTCAATCCGATTAATTATTCAAACTATAAAGTGCATAATGATACTAGGACATACTGAGATAATCTTATTCATACTAGAATATTCTGGTAAGAATGGCGTGAAATTGTCCGCTCAGCGACAGTACGACAGTATATGCATAGACCTCTCTGCAAATTAACAACCTATAATCGTTGCAATATGTTGTAGCCTTATTTACAATGAGTCCCTAAGCATTCCAACAGTTCCCTTTATTGACAAGGGAAGCTACTTACTTCATGCGTACTGATTCATCATAATGATGCCAGTTTATTTTATTTAAGAATCATTAATCTGCTTATTAAGGGAATCATATGGGACTTTTCTGGATCACTACAGATTATGAAACTCTTAATTTTTACGTACTTTTGTACCTGAAATTGGTAATGAATCTACCTAGGCCAAGGTATGCTATCCCTTATGGTAATCAATACTCTTGGTGTATCAGAATTAGCTTATGATAGTGTGCTTGCTGGATATTTGCTAATGCGTGGTAAATTCAACATCCAAATGAGAATTATTAGCTAACTTTGACATTCATATGCATAATCTTGGTTAATTTGTGATGGGATTCCATGCATATAATTTTACGTTACCATTGTTTGACATCACCAACGAACAATGATGTCTAATATTTTATCAGTGAATGAAAATGGCTTTCCAGTTTTATTGACAGCGAAGTACTACTTGCCCAAGCTTAAGAAATTTAAAATGGGTGACGCAAATGTGTGACTCATTCTTCCTTTAGTAAACAATCCTGCATTCTGCCTAGATTGCGTAAATGCTAGATGTGCCATATTGAACATGCACACCATATCTGAACTTTAACTTTCAACTCACTAAAGCAAATAAAGTATGGTAATGTATCAAATACTCCTTTCCAAATTTAGTTTTAGATGATAACATTTCGCTTCACATGAACTTAGTCGCAGTAAGAGTTCGTGAAGCATGAAGAACGATCTTGTTCGGATCATCAAGGACTCACTTTAGGATGTCCAGATCTATTCTGTAACTCTTTTCCCAACGGAATACTATAGTAGTACTGCGGTAGGTGCTGCGACTCAGGAGATGGCGTGATGTGATAACGTCAGCAGTATTATTGTATTCTCTTAAAGCTTTTACCGAGCCATTTTTATTAAAAAAATACGAGAAAAACATCAAATTAAGCCTCCAAAAATTCAATTAAATCATGTTAATAATGTTTAATTAGGGCCTACTATTTAATACAATCAAATAAATATGCAAATTAGGTAATTGGTCAACAATAAATTGCTAATTAAATTGTCACTTGAAGAAGTCATATATTTGGAGCCTTAAAATTTACCCGAAGGTGTTTTAGCAACCGTACTTGGACTAATAGACACCTCGAACAATTGCGACGCCTTCGCCCACCAATCAAGGATATGAATATGAAATTTGGAAACTGAACTACTCATCATGAGATCATTTTACAGCAAAAGTAAGTGGAGCAGGGCTCGCATCTCTGAAGGACATATTGGACTTATGTAAAACTAATTTAATTCCCCTCTTTCTTACTGGAAAACAATTGATTACTTTCCTTGAATTGAAATAAGAGGAAGCGGGGTGTACGATAGACTTACCTTCACGTGGTGCACCCTGGGCAACGTTTACTCATACGACAAAAAAGTCAATAAACCTGTAGTTGACTTTTGACATCAAACTACCATGGCCCCACTGTATGTCATATTCGACTACTTCCACAGTACTCACCTCACATTTTTAATACCTTCGACTTTAAAACACTTCTGTTCCCTCCCCCCCCCCTCTTGACTTTTTTCACTTTGATGTTCCTTCCCCTCTATGAAGTCTGAAGTCAACTAAATGGCTAATGATAACCAGCAAAACGCCTGTCATTTGATATAAATAAATTAGAATGAGAGGAGCTTGAATGCTAAATTAGAGCAAGGAATACTGGGGTTTTCCGAAAATCCTCCCAGGGCGGTTAAACGGAAAATCCCATTTCATGCACCTATTTTTTGAAGCCAAATAACCACCCACCCGAATGAGTGCATGTGGGTGTGATTATTCGGACTTTCGGAAAACTCTGGTAAAACGCGCACATTTCCTTCCGTCATATATTTTTCACCGATGGTTATTACTATTCTCGAGCACAATCGCCAAATTTTGGTGGGACTCGATGCAAGTTTTATCTCGCTCTTTATTGCAAGACAAAAAAATTATCAACACCAAACTTTGCATGTCATTTCAACTTCGACATTTTTCCACTTCTACAGTTGACAACAGACCATTTTCAGCCTTGTGAATAACAGTCCAGTCAATTATGCCGACCGAAGTTCTCCAATGGCCTTGAAAATCATGTTTCTTGGTTTGGGGTTGGTGTGCGCGAAATCTCAATATCTAGGAGTGTTGCTGTACTCGATATCACAGCGCATACTTCATAATTGTGCTATTATTGTTACCTTACTGGGATTATAACAACTCAATCACCGCGTAGTGGCCAAATTGCAAAGGATAAGAAGAAAGACAGCGTTTAGTACTCGAATGAAACTTTTCAGAGAAAGAGAGCTATAATGAAGAAAGTCAGAGAGAGAGTAAAACAGAGAGGAGCTGACTGAATGACCTGGCTATAGAAGTTGGAGAGAAGATAGATAAGTGTTAGAAAACAATTGACTTCGAAGTCAATCCCAGAGGAAGCTTGAACCTGAGTATGCACAATTAGAATCTATAAATAGTTGGCGAACAACTTGGAAGTCCAACAGTGAAGATAGAGGTAACAAATTGACATCAAGAACTTGGAAGGGGGAGTGGAGGGGGGGGGGTAATGTCTAACGATCAGTTGACTTTTCACAGAAGTTTTGATGGGCGAGTCGATGTGCGCATTTTGTGAAAAGACATGGAGAGCTAGGGAACACGGAGAGCACTCTGGCAAGAGCCTGATACCGTTGGAAAATGTGCACATAAATTGGTAGGCTGAACGCGATTGAGCTCATTAACACCACCTCAAAAATAATGAGAGAAATTTTCAGTTTAATCAAGGGTAGAGGAAGACACTACAATTCCAACTCATAAAGAAAATGGAATGTGAAATTTGGATTTTTGGACATTAACTAACTAATTATTATCAAAATGTAAAAGCATCTGAAGGTGACTACAATCAGTGCCTTAGGAAAGTATTAAAAATAAATTTACTCTAATAAATTTGTGCTTGAAAAGTCATTGAGTCGAAAACTCATTACGATTCCTCTTTACTGATCTACAAAACGATATCACAGCAAGGAAAGTGCAGACATTAGCTGTTACGGAGAAAACTACTTACATTTCAACTCGAACTCGAACACAGAGTATAAGAAGTTCACATAAGGATTAGTTTCAATACTGGTGTAATGAAAGGTTAAAGTAAAATATAAGAATTAATTCACAATTCTAAGCTCATCTTGACATTCTCCTTCCTACAGGAAGTCTAGCCAATAAAACTCTACCACCGTTTAATCATTTCTCAAAACTATCTTGGTATAGCATCGCTTGTCAGCTTGTAAACATTATGGACACTTGACTATTGTTTTAAAGTGTAGGAGTAGTTATTAATACACTATCATCGATCACCCACTGTACACACTAAATACATATATCCCGATTTACGGGGTGCGTAATAGACTCACTTCCCCATGGTGCACCCTGGGAAATGTTTACGCATGCATCAGAACAAGTCTATAAACCGGCAATTGACTTCTGACTTCAAACTACCATGACCAGATGGTATGTCATTTTCGACCACTTTCACAGTACTCACTGTACCTTTTCCTCTACCTTTGTGTCTGCCTCTTTTACATTTGTGAATCACTCTTCTGTTCCCCTAATCTCAACTTTTATTTGACTTAGATGTTCCTCTCCCTCTATGAAGCCCGAAGTCAACTAAAGGACTAATGACAACTATCAAAAGCCTGCCATTCGATGCAAACAAATTAATATCCCCGTTTTGTGCTTCCAATATACAAAAGTGGCGGTGGATTGGGAGCAAAGTACAACGATCTCGATAGACAAAAAGATTCATTTGATGGCAAGCTGTGGCTGATTTTGTCTAAATCGCTCTGCATCAAAGGGAATGTATCATGTGATCAGGACCAGGATACATCATTCTACTTAGATACAGATACCTCAATCGGCGTGCAGAAATGCTATGAGCATTTGCAAAGAACAATCCGTTACAATCTGGAAGACGATTTGAACTAATGCTTTTACCTCCATTATATTTAACGATAGCCAAATAAACTTCGTTTCTCAAATAAGACTGCGGCGTGTTCCCTTATTGCTTAGACACTCCATGTATAAGCTCTGGTTACCTTGGCAACAGCTGGTTGATCAACATTGATTGCCTACACTGCTGTAGGCCTTAAATGTTTGGGTTACGCAGCTTTAACCTACCTAACCCACTTGACCTTGCAGGACTACAAGTGACTCAGACACGAGATGAGAGGGGCAAGAAGTTGACCCAGAGCCTATGTAAATGCCTCGAAATTATTTTCACATTGTTGATTACTGGAAGTTTGCATACAGACTCGACCTGCAAAAAAAAAGTTCGAAACAAGCCAACAGATCTGCCTAGTCTTTCGTCTTCCCTCCAGTATAGAAATCCCAATTCGAACATAAGGGTGCGATTTAAAATAACCAATAATATTAAAACATAATGGAAAATATAATGAACTAGATTGACTCCTTATATATAACATAAAATGTACAATTTCAATGAAATTCAACTCCAGTTCAATACGCCAATAATCGAGATATGGTGCGATTGAAGGAGATAAGGTCTAGTTAGTTTCTTACATAATGCATAGCAATAAGGTAAAGAAAAAACACGATGATACCAACCGCACTCCACGATGACCAACCAGAAGATTTGCTACTTTTCTTCCTTTTAGAAAAAATCTCGTTCCTCGATCCACCGGTATTGCTTTCAAGATCATTACCTTTCAAATCAGCCTCCCATTCCTTTTCGACTTGGCGATAAATTTCCATAGTCGCGCGCGCATCTTCCACTGATGAGTGTTCATTTTGTTGAATTTCCTTTCCAAAAAACTCGAAATAGAGGTCACGAAGGGCTACTAAGCCCCTTTTACCTCTTCCTAGTCGTACTCTAGGATAGGGAGCTGTGCAAGTATCCCGAATTAAATAATGTGGATGACTTAATCTTAATACCTCAAAATCATTCCAAATTGCATGACCAACTACGATACGATTCTGAAAGATAATAGATATTAGTAACCCCTATCCACAAAATGTGAAATTACTTTAATAATTCGTATGACTTTCTGACGGACAACTTTCAGTGGAAGAGCATTCACGAGATCTTCAGGACGAATTCCACTGAACTGAGTTCGATAATCTGTGACCGGTTTGTCTGGACGAGAGAAAGCGTCATAAAGAACGTTGCCATGGTAATCTACAATGCTGACTCTTGCAAGAGCATTCCGATTATATCGTCCAACACCAACCATTTCACAATCAAGAGCAATAGGACAATTCGGAAACATAATGATTATCGAAGATTACTCTCCTAAAAGAGAGAAAATATAAATAAAAAACATAATAAAAATACCAAAATGTTTGTCTATGAGGATAATCAGCTATTAATATCCTTCACAAGAACCCGAAACGACAATGGGCACCCCGACCCTGAGCGGCGTTTGGGATAGGTAGGCCTTGTTCTAGGTCATTTATTCTTACTTTAGACAATCAAATTTACTAACCTAGCGTAGCTAAATGTTTAACATTACTTGATTAAAATAAAATCTATGTAATTTTCGTACTTGAGTATTTCTGTCAAGGATTTTGATTTCAACTTTTTAATAATAAGCAATGTAAATTAGCAATTGCAATTTTGCACATATCGTTAAATTGACTCTATTCTAAACTCATTGTCATCCGCTTATATCGTTGTTCTGTCTACAGTACCAATATTTAGAGTAAACATTAGCTTTCCTAAATTACTTTTAATATCGATAACTTATGAAACTTTTATACTTCGGCGAAACAGATTTAGTATAAAATTTTAAATTATATGGACACTGCAAATAGGCTCTTTACGAAATGAAAACACATAAATGGATGAAATCGTCACATTTGCTTTTATAATCCGTTTATAAAAGATTAATTCAAAACTTTATTGATCGGAATATTACTTTCCAATTCTGGACAAGTTGAAATTTCTTGTTGAATGTAAGAAATATAGTCAACGTTAAAATCACTAACTTTCGACTGAAATTGTCAGAGATAGTAGATGCTACTAAGCAGCCCTGAATATACGAAAGCTTGATTAATATTACACGAAGATGTGTTCCCAAGGAATCTTTATTTTTAAATTAGTAAATGAGAGGTTAGTGGCTTTCTATATTACTGCTATGTGTCTATGAAAATGTTTAACTGAGAAGTAAGCCAATCGACTGGAATGTCATTAATAATTTTATTTCAATCAAAGTCATTCGACTGATTTTCCTCCCACTGCACATATAAAAGGCCTGCTCAAGATATCATTTTACAAACCACAGGGAACAAAATTAGTCTGTTACAAAAGGGAGTGAAAATACGGATCATAACGCTACCAGGGCTGTACAAAGAGATTTTGTGAGCTCTCGAACAGTCTGTTAGGTGCGGCCTTGATGCTGATCGCGAAGGGAAAAAGAGCAGTCATGAATATAGGCGTCTCTAAGATTTGTGATGAATGAACGGTCTACGCTCAATACACTTCGTTTCCTCGATATTGCTGTAATAATTTGGCCGATTTCTGGGGCAGTTAGATAAAACTGGATTATGCCATAGAGATTACTGAGGCTTAGTCAAGGATTATGTGTAATGAATACTTTGAGTAATTACGATTTGAATTTATAATTTCACCGTCATCATCTTGAATTTTCGAATGAATTTAGAAACTTTGTTGTAATTGGCTGCTAGTGACTGTCCCATTAAGAGAGAGAGAGAGAGAGAAAGAGAGAAAGAAATAAATGCGTTAAACCTTCTAGGTTAAATTTTTTGATGTACAATAGGATAAGTTTGGTCAGATTGTATAAATAAACTTCACTGACAGTGCTATTTATTTGATATCATATTTGCCACACACGGCATGACCTTGGTAACATATCTGATACACTTAAATTGTAATTATTTATTAATGGTATAAGAACTGAAGCCTCAGAGAAAGAATTTTTCAAGCCACACTTTCCATCATGAGTTCAAGGTTGGCTTGGAAAACTTCAAGAGTGATATGATAAGTTCAGGAAATGACATGCCTGACAATAAGTTGAACGAGGCACACGGGATGTGTTTCAAAACTTGCTGAGTTAGACTGGTGTAAGCGTTGAGATAAATTTACCCAACCTGAAAGCAGCTTAATAATGCAACTTAACCTAATTTCATCAAATTCAAAGAATAAAATACAAATTACGTAAAATTAAAAGAGAACCAATTCTAATAAGTGATAAAAATTACAAAATCTTTTGGATCTGATTTCTATATTAACCCCGTTAGCATTTTCCTTTACCAATACGTAAACCTACTTAAAGGTAGAGATTGAGCAGGTTGATGAAAGAATTCGAGCAGCATCATTTCCTGTCTCTAAAAAATGTAAATCCCCTCTCTCAAAGGAGTTTGGAGGGGAAAAATATCCTTCACACAACTTTTTCCTATTAGCTAAAGGCAGGAGTCTTCATTTTTTCCGAATTCTATAATGTATTAATAAATGGTCATTGACAACAAGGCTCCAACCACTTCACTCTAATGTTTCGACTGTCTCGTCACGAGGAAATTTATGTAGCATTTCATAAGTGATTGAGCTTGAAAGGAGGGATGGAAAGACTAAATGCCTAATAAAGATAAATTGTGTTTAATTTTGAGAGAGTATCTAGCAGGAGACGGAAAATCGTAAGTTGGCAGGTGATGAGTTGACTAGGTGGATTCTAAGCTTTATATGCTTCCACAATTTGATTTATTGTGCCCACGTATGCTCCATTGAGTAATAGGTCAAAGCAAACTGCCTCAGTAATGCTTAATTGCATACCGATGTTAATCACGTGTCAAGGGTGACTAAGATAGACGTTAATTGAGCAAACAGTCTGATATGTGCTAAATTAAATGCAAGCGGTAAATAAGTTTAATACCACTGTCAGAAAGATTGTAATAAAATCCTACCATTTGGATTATTTTTAATTTCCATCGTAAAGGAATCCCAATTTTTATACTTTAATTGAAATAAATATCTTCTAGTGATGGTCACTCAGCTGAAGAATTTCATTATGAACTATCGCTTCCAAGGGTGTTTGAATATTTCTCCATAACTAATTAGTATAAAACTTTTGGTTTTTTGCTATTGGAAAGGAATAAATACTTTTTTCACAATGGCTGTCCTCATTCAATGTTAAGTGCTAATTTTTCAGATCATGGTTACTTGATCTTCCAAGTACGTTTAACTTGTAAAAATTTAACCCACTTTCTGGCCTTACTCTGCGTACCCGTCATTTATCCGCATGTAAATAGCTCCTTGCTTTCAGCACATTATACAACTTGCGTTTCTTTAATTTCTCTCCAACTTACTAGTATCTAAGTTCCTCTGCTGTGTTTTTCTCAAAATCTATGCATTATTTTACCGCTTCCTTTACAACTCAAGTTTGTGGATTTCATAAAACAGGCTAAAACAGTAGATACCGTAACTCTCTGTTCAATGTTGTTGATTATCAAGTTATATTCGCAACGGCTTTGTATCCCCCTTTTCCGTCGGAAGTTGTTTAAGTCTATTTCGATTAAGTTCAATTCAATAAGGAGATGGGGTGGGGGGTTCACCGTCAAAGGTCGAATTTTTTTCTGTTTACATTTGTTCAGGTATGAGTGCTAAGACATTAACGTCTGATTAAGTGAAGGTAAGGGTATAGTGACAGTATTTTTTTGTCAAAATGTTAAAATGAAGTGACAGCAAGTATTGAAGTAAAGTGGTCATTGGGCCAAATCTAACAATTTTAACGCATGATGCAACATGTGCAAAATGCATGACAATTTTCATTTGTTCAGTTCGAAATTATTGCTTCAATACAAGTTTTGAATGCGAATAATCCGAATGGCAACATTTGTGGAATTAACATGTGCTATGCATTTTGATCCCTTATACCATGTTAACAAAAAAATAACAAAATCGATTTTGGGTGGAAAATTATCTGCACAAACGTATTTGAAGAGAAATCGCAACTATTTAGCAAAACCGGCAACAATTTGTGAAACATTCTTTCTTAATTTCATCTAATGGAGACTGGCTTTCAAAAGTGGGTTCGTTTGTAACAGGAATGCACTTCGGCCCATATTGAGCCTCCCATTCATCTTCTACTAATCGATATATGTCAAGGGTCGTCTGGGCGTCCACGACTGAATCATGTTCACCTGTTTGGATTTCTCGGTCAAGGAGCTTCAGGGCTAAGTATTTAAGAGCCACAGATTCTTTTTTGTTTCGACCCACCAATTTTAAAACAAGGGGAGACGTGCCTGTATCGCGTACTAGTTCGGGGGGATGTGTGAGTTGGAGGGCGTTGAAGTCATTTTTGATCATATGGCCAACAACAACCCTATTCTGGGATAGGGTGGTCATTAAATAATGAAATTGAATTTACCTCAATTATTTTTTTGACATCAGTTTGAACTCTCTCAAAGGACAGTGCGTCTTCCATATCGATTGGTCGAATTCCGCTATACCTAGTTCTAAAATCTGTTATTGGCTCATCTGGACGACTAATGACGTCATAAATAACTCTGCCAGTGTAATCAACAATACTGACTCTTGCCAGTGCGGATCTTTTGTTATTTCCTACTCCAACCATTTCGCAGTCGAGTGCAATGGGTCCAGCGGGGAAGTTATTGTTCTTCAACAGTTCAAGCCCTATGAAATATAGATTATACTTTCTTTTTACTCACCTATAAGTACATGAGATGACCGATTGCCCTCTGATTGATTCTCAACCATGACTTGAAAGACCTATTCCAAGTGCTTAATATGGAACAGCAAATTAATTTAACACTGCAAGAGGTATATATATTATGCACTGGCGATTAGCCAGGTCACATTCCAGGAGGCCTTCATTTTCAGGAACAGTAGATTAAATAATAACAAAGAATAAAAGATAATTGTTATTTATGGTGATTTATTAATTGATTGGATTTATCTACGCAAAATTCTGAAATGCATAAGATAAACTCTCACAGTGAAGTAAATTAGTACAATTTTTTTTGATCGAAGTATCAATATTTTATATTGTTCAATGTTTTCGTCCGAATAAAATTTAATTGTGCAATTATCCAAAATTTAATTCTGAATTTATATAATAATAATAATAATTGCCAAACCCAATTATTGAATTATATTTCAACGCCATCCTAAGAAGTGAGTGGAATCAAGAAGCCTGTCGGGGTGACAGACACTAAGGTTACCACCCACTGCATCATCTGGGCTTAATAATGTTCGAATAAAGTTGGACACCTGAGATTAAGTCACTAGAATCTATAATAAATGAATTCATTAAACTATCCTTAAGATATAACGCCAATTTAAAGACAATCAGATTGTAAGATATCTTTAAAAACTCTCAATGCTTGCTCACCGAACGCCATATTTTCAAAAGATAGTTTTTTAGAATTCTTAAAAATTATAGGGAAATTTTGAACAATAAAAATTATCAAAAATATGCATTTGATAACCCACTTAATACAATTAATTTGCATAGTTATTTGCACATTGAATGAGAAGTATAGTGGGATATGAAGTGTGTGTATCGTTTTGAACATAAATATATAAATAATAACAACGTAGAATGTAAAATAACTTACCAATCAATATTTTCTGATGTGCTGCTGATAGTGAAATATAGTTCAATCTGAACAATGTAAATACACATGCTATTTAGTAAAAAGAGAACAATTCGGAAGGTTTTTAATAAACCACATAAAAATCAAGTCTCTTTGCAACCTTATTAAGGAGATCTCGAGAATTAAAAAAGCAATAAAGAGCCTACAATTAAAATGAAGGATATTCAACTGACTTAATGAAATGCGAAGTATTTCAAACATATGCGAATTCTCAATTTACAGTTCCATGAATGAGCTATCCCGATTTGGTTGCTCTATTAGATGCATATTAATATTTATCACCACATAGTCTACCTGCAAGTTATGCTCAGAAAATGAGAAAATCTTTTCTTTTTTCTTGTTTTTTTCTAATGGATTATCGACTGCATAAATTGTCGACATATCTAATGCTTTTTAAATCCATCTATATGCTTTAAACATGTATGTTTTCATTGAAGATCCAATGGCGCTTAATTGCTTTTGTTAAATAATAGTAATTGTGTTGTTTATTAAAGCATTTAGAATCTAAGTAAAAACTGTACACTTAAAAGACAAAAACAAAAGCTTTTGGCAATATTTATTAGCAAAAATAATTTTGATTTAATTATTTGGCAATTTAAAAAGCCGGGTAGCAGTTTGCACGTCTGCGACATAAGTTTGGACTAAATATTTGATTGGCTTGGCTAACAACCACAATTTTCCTTCTACCTGTTAATCTTCTCTGGTTAAATTCCATAAATTACCTCAACTGATGTAAAAGTATGGGAACTCATGTTGCGTGGTTCCAAAGCGAACGAGGACATGGTGGCAAAAGAGTGCGGAATAACTAACTCTTATCACTTGTCCAGCACCTAACTATGTTCTTCAAGAAGATAATAATATCTGGACTTTGTCTCTCTGCAATACATTCAGGATTATGATGAACTTTGCCATAATAATCATCTTGGCTTACAATTGATACAGGTCAATGGCAGCAATTAAAGCCGTCATTTAAAGGACTTGATTCTTATTCAACAATTATGAATATCAAATCGTCACCGATTGGAGTGACACCCTCACTGCAAATCAAATTAGGATAAAACTCTTGACAAGAAACCACGTACGAGATAGCGTAATTTTCTTACTAACACTATTTATCAACTACATAAACCCTACGAATATCCCACAACAAAATAAACGAACCGTTGATAGAAATAGCAGGAAAGTTCTTCAATTCGGATACATCAACTAAATGTTAATGTAGACTTCGAATTCATCTTAGCGTCAAGTGCTCCAACGCATCTAGCCTTTTTAGCATTATGGCTTACCCGAATCCCAATGAAAGTATTCTAAAGAATTTTGGCTGAGGTTTGACTATGATAATCAGCAAAATACGCTTATTCTATGGCTTTACTCTTTGATTGAAATGTAATCAAAATATTGAAAATATTCGTAGTACTAACAAAATATAAGTATCAATAAATAGATGCATTTCGCAAAATTTAAAGGTATATACAAGGCAGCTTATTGCAGTCATTGAGAAGCCATTATTACGAAACACGCATCATCTTAGCCTGCTTCTTCTCCTCAAGATCCTTCTTTCTCTGAGCAACTTCCTCATCCCGTTTGCGGAGGAATTCAGCATAGTTGGCAGCGGCGGTTTTGGGATCACCTCTCAATTCAGCCTCCTCTTCACGAGAAAGCACCTGGATTCCAACTCGATGCGCCTCTGAGATCAAACTAGCACAAATTGCTTGGAGGGACCAGGTTTTCAAGTTTACATCATCCTTCTTCAAACAGGCGATCTCGTAAATGTGCTTCAGGGTTAGTTGGCCAGAAATTTCAGTACCTTGTAGGAAGAAAAGGAAGTAATTTTCGACAATATTGGATGTGTGTGTGTGTGACTGATGCTAGGGTGTAAAGACATTTTTAGACTGGTTCATAAGTCGAACAAATCGCAACCGGCAGAAACTTGTTTCCATACCCGTTTTATTTACCACAATGATGAAACTCAAGTAGCTGTTAAAAATGATTCTTTCCCTCTTACGAAGTACCATTACTTTAAAAATAACTTTTATCTCCATGCTTTAAAATTGATGACCACCGAGTCTTAGTAATGGCACAATTAGTAACTCTCCGCTTAAAAAAATGGACCCAAGTGAGAAACAGCAAAAAACGGAATGATGAAAAACACGCTTCAAACTTAAATCAAATAACAATAAATGAGTGGGTAACTTCTGAATTTAAGGAAAAACGTTTAATTTCTGATGAAACGTTTCATAACCGGGAAGCTACATGAGTTAATGGCTTCGAGAAATAAGACAAAGTCAAACTTTCGAAGAGTAGAGAGAAAAGATAGGCGCAGGAAATTTGTGCTTGGACAATCTCTTCATTAGTATTGAAATAATAGAACTACTCTTTGTCACTTGCCAGAAATAATTAGGACAATGATACTTTCGAAATTTAAAATTATCCCCGTGATGTGACGAGAAAAGTGTCCAACGAAATAATAACCATAACGACTTTTCCCTCCTCTTTAAGCGATGAGTACAATAGCAAAAAAACAGCAAAAACTAAACTTCAAATAAAGACAATGAACTCTGTAGAAAAAGCATAACTTTGATAAAACCGAAAAAACCCACCAGGGGTAGCAGCTCCTTTTTTAGTTCCAGCGGCCATTCGGAGGAGATATTGTGAAGGAGGGTGGCACATAACCAACTGATAACTTCTATCAGGCTAAAGAGGGAATTAGACTGAATTAAACTTACATTTATTGTAATTTTGCATGGGATTGGTACACCTGATTTAATGTGTTTTGTTCGCTCATTAAAGTCTTTGCAGAAGTTGGCAATATTGATATTACGCTAAATACCATAAGCAAGTTAAAAAAACTTCCTACTTTTCCTAATTGGGGACCTAAGGGTGGCGCTGGTTTCGCTTCTTGAGCAGGAATGAACATCTTCAGGAAAGGAGGAGATCTAACAGTGTCCACAGCACTTTTGGCCTTTTTGCTCAATTTAGTAAATCGTGAAGCCATTTCAACTATAGGCAAGAAGGATAATTAAAGACGGACAAGTAACGCGAACGATTTAAGGATAAAAAGTGACAAATAAATATGAATATAATTAAAAATAGAAGATTTAAAATGAATATAATTCGATTAGGTGTTGAATGTTATAGAAAAATAAAGACAGCTTACGGAAAAGATTATAAGACGCAGAAATATGTTATCCAATTAAACAAAAGATAAGGGAATTAGATAATAAAATGTAAATATTGCATTCAAAGCAGCAAAATTTTAACAACGCGATCAATTTTCGGCAAAACAAACTTAGTAGCTTATAATTCAAAGTGGAACCTTATTCATTCCACGCCTTTCATGCTTCATGTAAAAAGTTAAACTTCAATGCATTATTTGTCTTTTGATTTCATTGAACTTCAGAACAAATACTGATTAAATTTATAATGTTAGTATCAATATATTTTAAGCATTCAAACTATAAAATCGAGCATTTCCAGTTTAGATTACGAAAACTTATAAAATTAAAATTATTGTTTTAATAAATTGACCAAGTTGAGCTCAACTCAATACTGGCTTAGCATTTTCGTCAGATATATATCTATATTTTTATTTCTTTACTTTCATTGGTATGTCTCCTTATTGTTGTTTTATACAATATTTAAATATGTCTTATAGTTGTATTCTCTTTCAGTCCACTTAATGTTCTATTTAATTGTAAGTGATGGCTTTTACTTCTGCTCCTGAGATAAGAAAATCTTGTAGATTAATGTAAAAGAGTTCATTTAATATAATTTGATTCTAGTTTTATTGTATTTTTCGACTTTTATTTGTCTGTTGTGGTTTATTTTAATATTTTGGGGTCTATTTTATTCAAAAATTTTAGCATACTATTTTGACTTATTTTTCACAATTTTTCCCATATATTTTTCATTTTAGTTTTTCTTTTCGACTCGTAATGGGTCAAGAGGAGTGGCTTGAACTGGAGAGTGATCCAGGACTTTTCACCCTTCTTGTGGAAGACCTTGGTGTTACGGGTGTTCAAGTTGATGAAATTTACGAACTATCTAAGGTTCTAACCGACCCAGTATTTGGTTTTATTTTTCTTTTTCGTTGGCAGCAGAATGAAAAAAAAGTACGCCAAGTTGTTTCTTTTTAAATTTATTCTTTTCTCGTGGATTTTAATTTTTTATTCATCTTGTTAGCACAACTCTCGTCGATCTTCTCGAGGTGGGTCAGGTCCATTGAATAGCTCCCAAACGCCCTCAGTCAGTGGCGTAGATACACCCCTGAATTCCTCTTCTTCTAATGCTGAAAACTCTGCCCCTAACAGCACCAATATTAACAATATTAGTAGTATCTCTTCCAATCAGAATGGAATGCCCCTTAAAGTCAAAACTGAATTCCCTACTTCAGAAAGCTCCGACCCAGAGGTCTTCTTTGCCCATCAGATTGTTCCCAATTCTTGTGCCACACATTCTCTTCTCTCAATCCTCATGAACACCACTTATTCTGGCGTGGAATTAGGTCCCCTTCTGAGTGAATTCCGCAAAGCTACTGCTTCCCTATCCCCTAATTTACGAGGTCTTGCAATCGGCTTTATGCCTCCTCTAATGGAAGCCCATAATCGACATGCTCGACAACAAACCTCTTTGTCCCACTGTCTACCGCCATCTTGTGATGAGGCAATGTCCATTTCTGTCGTCAAAATTGCTGTTGAAGCAGCTCAAAAGGCCAGTTGCTTAGATTCAGAAAATGGAACCAATGGGTCAGAGTTAGGGCACTGTTCCTCGTGTGTGGATGATACTCCTGGATTGGTCACGTCTACTACCACAGGGGATGCTGGTGACACGTTCCACTTTGTTTGTTTTTTGCCTGTTGGAAAGTACCTCTATGAATTGGATGGCTTAAAGCAAGAGCCGATTAACCATGGATTACTTGAAGATCCCATTAATCATAATGGTTGGACCAAACAATGCTTGGATTTACTTAAACAGCGAATGCGAGATGTAAGTAAACTGCTTTTTAACTTTGAGTTGCCATGAATTTTTTGCTAAGAATAGCCCTTTTTCACTTGAACAGCTTCAGTTTATCAAGCTTGGTTTATTTGCTAATCTCAATTAACGATAACGATTTCTTTAGTTTAAACTTCTTTTAACTTTTATTTCATTTACTCCAAGGGAATGCTTCAAGTTCCTCCTTCCTCTTTTCTTTTGTTCATTGAGACTGATGCTTTAACGTACACTGTTCATCTTTCGATTTCTACTTAGAAGCAAATATCCTTACGTTGAATTCACTAAATCCTGCTGTTAACAAAAGCGGCAGGGTTTACACTTTGTTTTGCTGTTGTGAGAAGAAATTATGGTCAGTGGAGAATGTTCTGACCTCTTTATCCATAGTCCCTCTGAATGTTTTTTTGTACAACTCAGGCATGTACGCTATTGCTTGTGTGATTGTGTTTTCTAGCATAGGCATTCTAACTGACAGTTTTCATGCAGTTGTCGATTGGAATATTAGTTCGCGTTTTTTCAATAGGTCAGAACGTACTGGGTACCAATAGGCAAGATTCCTTTGTTATCAGCTTTTTAATATTAACACAGTATCAAAAGGTGAATAGATCTTTTTTGTCCATGATTCATTCCTTTTATCGCGGTTCATAGGCTGCACTGGCATGCATTCTTTGCCACCTCTCCTAGCCTGTATGGACTAAATTTTCATCAAGTTGAATTTTTTTCTGCCTGATTTAAAACTCAACAAAGTATAGTCTATTACCAGTTTTTTTTCAAGTGTGTTTTTTTATTCCTGTGAAAAATTTTGACCATCCGTATAGAATCATGTTCCACAAGACGGAATGATGATGAAAGCGACTGATGATGAATAGTTTGCTCATTTAATTTTTTATTTATTTCCAAATACTATTTAATGATTGGAATCTCGTGAGCCAATCAAATTGGCGATAATTGAAGTCTAATTGAACACTGATCTCGTGGAGTATTTAGTTTACAGCACTGTGGATGATTCATCAGCAGAGTAGGAGAAAGGGCTGACTCATTTTGCATTTTCTACTATTACCATCTTAAGTCGCCATTCCCCTCATTTCTATCTCTTGACGTTAAAGGCACCGTCGCCGTTTGTAAACTTGCAACTGCCACTTTTCCCTTTGATAATCGGTCTCTAAGCCTCACAATGAGCGTATCCTGCCTTTCAAGAAGCTCTTTAACTTTTAAGGGCCAAAGTTCCAAGCCGAGCATTCTCTGCAAAGGAAAATTGGTTCACGCCTCCTTTCGGCAAATGTTCGTTGGCTTTTTTTACTTAGTGGAAATCATTGTCTCTCAGGGGAGGG